>PVLD010011393.1:0-65547 GCA_004027595.1 Dinomys branickii
ATTTAGGTGGTTAGTTTCTTTCCAGGGCCTTTAGGATTGGAATCCACCAGATTGGGTGGAGGGAGAGTGAGTCACAACTGGGGCATGTTTTGTTTCCACACCGACTTTTTATTGTGTAAATGCTGAGCCTATCCTGACCTTTCCTAAGGTCAGTTTCAGTCAGTAGTGCATTTGCTTCAGGGGTCTGTCACTTCCTGAGGCTTTTAGAGTTTGCTGCTGCCCTTTTCGTTTCCTGCCATCCCTGTCTTGACTAGCTTTGTGGCCCCTGGGCTTGTAGGCATGTAAGGTGCCCGAATTCCTCCAGAGACTTCTCCATCCATACAATCATGGAAATGGCAAACGTCCAAGCAGGGATGCATCTCTGATCTTGTTGTATATGGGAAGCAAACAGACCACTGAGCTGTGTTCTGGAAGTAGACAGCAAGAGGAGCCCCATATTCTACTGGCGTTAAGCCCAGTGCTTTTAGATCCAGTCCTCCAGAAAACCACAGATACCTGACCTGGTTTCCCTCCAGAGAGGGCTGGGCTGCTGTGCACCCCACAGCCGGAGCTCCTTGGTGCTTGAACTTCTCTGCAGGTCTGTCACCAGTTCTCCCTCTCTCTGTGCCTGTCTTCGAGTGACCCAGATACCCTGAAGTCTGGATGCACCATGACTTTTGATTACTGGATTAGTTCAGTCCTAAACAGTATATCCCTCTCTCAAAATGACTCCTTTTTATATCACTCCTAAAGATCGCAGGTGATGTAGTGGGTGTCTTCTCCAAAGTTAGCCTGTCTTACGGAGGGAGCACTGTCAGAGTGAAATTCCACACCGTATTTGCTAATTGTAGATTTTTTCTTTGGCTAGCATTACCAGTTCCATTGTTTGTTACTAGGGCTGAGGTCTTTATAGAAATGACTGAATAGCTTCAAATATGTCAGATTCTCAATAAATGATATTATCTTATTACTCAATCTAACATTCTCTAAACTAAAAGGATATCTAGTTTGTCAGTGTTCTTTAAAAAGTTTCTTTTGGCTTAATATTATAATTCATGTGATTTACTCTACACAGAGTAAATGATTATCTGTATATTATTTTATTCTCTGTGTATTTCTAAGCAGTAATAACTTACACCTCTTTGGGCATAATGCAAATCATATATGTTGCTGTTACAAAAATTTTCCTAACTCAATCCAGTTTTGCTTTTAAAAAAAAATTGAAGACTTTAAGTATTTGTTTTCAACTTAGTTTTGAATATTCATTCCATCATTTTACCTTCATTGTATGTTATGCTAGTATCTGCTTCATGTTTCCTTATCTTCTGTGTATGATTAAGCACAGCTTTTTTCCTGTAATAACTTTTATACTTCTTACATCATTTCACATTCACTGTATGTTATGCTAGTATCTGTTGCATGTTTCCTTATCTTCTATTTATGATTAAACACAGCTTTTTTCCTGTAATATCTTTTTATATTTTTTACATCTAATAATATTAAAAAAGAAAATGAACTTTGTTTTAAAATTTATCCTTAGTGTACTCTGTATTTTCTGTTAATTATCACATTTAAAGATCATACCCTATAGGAATATATCTTGAATCCACCCGGTAATCAATGCTGTAGTTTGCTCTATTCTTTTAGGTTCGAAATTACTTTTGTCCATGTTTATGAAAATTAGATTTCTGTTTGCTGGTTTCATTTCTTCTGTGTATAACTCTTTAACTGTGGCTCAAAATGAGTTTTTCATCAGATGTAAATTTTTTAGCATACCTATTCTTTCCCGCTAATTGAATTTTTTGGTGGTGTTTTATTTTATTGTTATAATAAATAACTTGCCACTTTACAGCTGTTATTTCTTTCTCTTTGCTTTCAGCTGGTTGGTGGAGAATTTGATTTGGAGATGAACTTTATTATCCAGGATGCTGACAGTATAACATGTATGACAGAGCTTTTGGAGCACTGCGATGTAACATGCCAAGCAGAAATATGGAGCATGTTTACAGCCATTCTACGAAAAAGTGTTCGGAATTTACAGACTAGCACAGAAGTTGGGCTAATTGAACAAGTATTGCTGAAAATGAGTGCTGTAGATGACATGATAGCAGGTATGGGATTCTGACGGTCTGACAAGAAAGTATAACTTAAATACTGATAAAGCTTTATGTACTTCTCTGTGTACTATAGGTAATAGAGATTTTTTAAAAAGTTACCTTGGTCTAAAATAGATAAGTACAAATGTTAGAAAAATTGCTGTTTATATTAGTGGGAAGCATGAAGAATGGAAGAAGACATATAATTCTGAACTATGAGTGAGCTCTTGACCAAAATATGCCAGTTAGATGCTTGTCAATTTGGCATGCGTGGAACTGGGACCAATGACAGGAGACACACCAAAGCCTTGGGATAAGCACAGTATTGCTTCTGGGAGGGATTATTTCACTGCGAGTTTGCAGTGAGGGAGAAAGCTTTTGTGTCAAAATAACCACATATATTGTGGAATAGGACATGAAATTTGCACAAAATTTCAGTTGAAATTACTGATTTTATTGCTTATTATAAGTTATTTTAAACAGTGACTTTGTGACTTGTCACCATCACCCCTTGGCTTCCCGTGCACTTTCATGGCTGCACTTTAGTGGAAATATTTTAACTTTTGTTCTGAGAGCAGTGTTGATTCTTGTAAACCTTGGCTCTTCAGCGTAAGTGTCTTCTGACATAAAAGTATTTTCAAAATCCCAAAAGTGCTAATCTGATTCTTCTCAATATTGTATCTGCTCTTTAAAAGTAGTTTAGCTACCAGAAAATGTTTTTTAATCTTTTCACTTAGATATATTAATTTTAATTTTGTGGAACAATACATTAAAGAAGAATGAAATGACCAATGGGTTAAATAATGCTTTTTAAATCTAAAATTAATAGTTTTTAAATGTAATTTTTTTAGACAGGATATTAAAATAATTTCTAATTAGCTTTCAGAGTAGCACATACCTCTATTGAACATTATTTTAGCATTTTCTATGTTGGTTATTAATGACTAACTTGATGATAAAGACGATTCAGACTTATATTTCTTAGAATATCTTTTTAATAAGGATATATAACTGCTTCTGTAAATTCCAGAGTTATGTAACCGGAATTTATTTGTAGAAAATTTTATGTGTACATGCTGTATAGAACATCATACGACCTTTCATTCCTCATATCTGGGCTTAAGACTTTACGTTTTGTTTTAATAACTCATTTCACTGCCATGTAACAGAATTTAGCAAAAGACCCAAAATTACATGCATAGTAGTTAACTGGCATAAAACTCCTCGTGAGTACTGGGACGTCAAGTGACAATGAGGCCAGTACCACGGAAGTTCGTGTCTTGACATACTCTATGGCACGAAGCTCCTCATTTCTCCCATTCTTTCTTCTCAATAGTCATAATATTGATAACACAAAATTTTCACTTTGTTATTTTAAACACTTCCTTGCAAAAGAGCCTGATGATAGAAGGCTGTAAGAAAATGGAATAAGTGTCAGAAAAAAATGTATATTTCACTTTTCTGGAAATTAAAAGTGAAATATCATACTAAGGAAGAAAAAATAGCCACCAAAACACTGTTAGTTTTCATTTCTGAATGTATGTTAAATCCAATGAGGCACTTTTCATTTAATGATGTGAATGTATCACTGAAAGGAGGTCCAGCATTTATTGTAACTGGTAAGAGAATATAATAGTCATATTATTTCTTTCTTTCAAAATTTTTATCCAGAAAAGAAGAACTGCTATAATAAAATGAAGTTGAGCTTCTTGCTTATTTTTCATGTCCAGTATTTAAGAGATTTTAAGAAATTGTAACTAAATACAAACTTATGTGTCATACATCATGTGTATCGCAAATAGAAGTCTAATTTTAAAAGCAGTATTTGTATGTAACCCTTTAAGAAATCTAAAATAATGGTTGCCTACACAGTTAATTGCTTAAAAATGAGACATGTTAGTTTAGGGTTTTAAAGATTCTTCCTTTTTATAAAGAATTGTTTCTTAGAGTTTCTTAAAAACAGACCTTTAGATTTGTATGCACTAATATTTTCATACATTTTGTTGCTTAAATGATGAAACTTTTTAATTGACTAAAGATATCTCACAGAATTGGCACATCCACTTTCATAATTTTTTCATAGATTGCCTGCTTGTTATGGTATTAAGGAAAAATTATTTATTGATTGATTGATAAAAATAACTTGAATGTCTGTTTTTGAGTTACACATTAAATACTTTAACTTTTCAAGTTCCAATTATCAATCTGTGATGCTAAATATATAATTGTTATATATGTTATTATATAGTTATTTTAATATGCTGGTCCAAATGTTTTTATTTATTGGTGATAAACTTCTAGAATATACACACACACACACACACACACACACACACACACATATGTATATATATCTTATTAGTTTGTGTTAACTTGTGTAGTGTTTTTTATTTCTTAGGAAATGTTTTAAAAATTTAAAAAATGAAGTACTATAAGTGTTTAGGTATTTAATTTCTTACAAAGAACATTGTAAAATACTAATCGTGTAGAAAAACTAATCACAGAAAAGATATTAAGTTTTCTGATTAGTATTTAGTAATCTGGTGTTTCTGTAGTATGAGCAGAATACTTGTATTCGCATAATGGTTATCACTAGTCCCGTGTCCAAGTTACACTTTCTCATTTTTGACAGTAGGAAGTGAGGGTTCTAGAGCCAGACTGTCTAGGCTTGAGTCCTGACCCAGTCAATCATTGGATATGTGTTCTTGGGAAGTGGGACAAAGTTATGTGTGCCATAACTTGCTCATTTTTAAAAAGGGATAATTATTATACTCATGTTATAGATTTGTTGTGCAGCTTTGTGATTTTAATGCATACAAGCCACTTTGAGTAATGCCCCATATAGAATAGATTAAGAATAAATAAATGTGAAAGAAAATGTGGTAATTGTTAGGTTTTCATTTGAAAATAACCAGTTTATGCTTAATTCTTTGTGCCTTTACACTTTATAATGCCCATTTCACTGCACATGTGCATTCTGTGTGTGTAAATTCTTAATTAGAATGGCTCTTCATGAAGAGACTTAGGTGTATTGGATATGTGTGTATTTATATTATATGTATGACAGAATTATATATAAGATAATTAATAATATATACCTATAATTGCAACTGATAACTTCTGTTCTTTCAAAAAGTATATTACCTTGACAGATGGCAACTCATGACTAGAGTTCAGAATAACTTTATTTTCCTTTGAAGATCTTCTAGTTGATATGTTGGGGGTTCTTGCCAGCTACAGCATCACTGTCAAGGAGTTGAAGCTTCTGTTCAGCATGCTTCGGGGAGAAAGTGGAATCTGGGTAAGCCATGGTCAGAGGGTAGAGTATTCAGTATCACTCTGTTAGTACTTAATATTCAATAATGTGTCCCTGTACAACTGTGTATTCGAATTTATACTGGAAACTATTTTCCTCTTGAACCATTTAGTAAATGATTTAAAGTTATTTTTCTGTCTAGTTATTAAGCAGTTCAATGACTAAAGTGGTATGTCAGATATTATTGCTAAATTTATACAATGATTTTTTTATTGTATTCTCAGCCAAGGCATGCGGTAAAATTACTGTCAGTTCTTAATCAGATGCCACAAAGACATGGTCCTGATACTTTTTTCAATTTCCCTGGTTGTAGTGCTGCGGTAAGTTTAATTACATGTGTGTTTTTATTTATTTTTAAGTTATTGAGCCCCTGTCACTTGCCACTTCTGATTTGTGTTGTCATAGTTTTGCCTTTTAGGTAGTTTTGTATTTGTCTTATTTCACTTAAAATAATGCTTTTGAGATAGTCCCTGTAGCTCTAATCAGTAGATTGCTCTGTACCTCTTTGTTCTGAGCAGCGTTGCCTTATATCAATATGTCACTGTTTCTTTGTCCATTACTCTGTGGGGACTTGGGTTTCTAGTTTTCAGCTCTTGTAAATGAAACTGCAGTGAGCATTCGAGGAGAGGTTTTCCTGTGGGCATGTATTTCATCTGTTGATTAAATGCTTGAGCGAGATTGCTGGGTTTTGTAGTAAGCGTGTGTTTACCTTCATGAGAAACTGTCAAGTCAGTTTCTGTAATAAAAAATTTCAGATTTCCATCAGCAATGTGAAAATTTGAATTGATCTGTATCTTAAACATTTTTAGTATTTTAGATTTTAGTGATTTAAATGGTTATATAATGCTGTAGCTCTTCATTGTAGTTTTTTCTGTCTCATGACCTATGATGTTAAGCTTTTCTTCATATGTTTGTTGCCCTTTTTTTTTGGTACTGGGAATCAAACTCATGACCTCAGGCTTGCTAGGCAAGTGCTTATGCCGCTGAGCTACCACCCCGGCCCATTGTTGTCCATTCTGGCCCTTTTTGTGTCATCTTTTATGATGTCTGTGTTTACTACTGTTCATTTAAATATTTTGTTTTCTTATTTTAATTAGGTATTCATTACATATTTGGGCTATATGTTTGTATATTGGATACATACTTACCAAATATTTTCTCCTAACTTGTGGCTTTTCATTTTCTTAATATTCTTTCATTTTTATCAGTGAATGTTCATGATATATAATAGTTGACACTGTTTTGGTGAATTGGTACATGATACATGATCATTTTTCATCTGTTACCTGCTTTCAGCTTTCCCCCCTCTTCTGATCCCCTGCCTCCTATCCCAAACCTGTCTGTTCCCATCACCCTTCCTTCATTTCACTCCTTTACGTACTTACATTTTGGGTTTCTTATGTAAGAGAAATAATGGGATATTTAACCTCTCCGTGATCCACCATTGCCTGATAAATGATTTGATCTCACTTTCTTTGTGGCTGAATAATATTCCATATGTCATATTTTCATTATCCATGCATTGATGGACATCTAAAGTGTTTCCAGAGTGTCCTCAAAATTGATGAGGTCCAATTAAATTTTTCTTTGTTTTATGATATATGCTTTTGCATTCTAAGAAATCTTTCACAACTGGAGGACAGAACTTTGTTAAGATTTAAAAAAAAATTCTGTAGGTTTAACTCTTACATGTAGTTTTTGTTTCTTTTTTTATGAATTATTTTCTTACTCTTTGAGCACAGTTGGGGTTAACTTTTATTTGGTTACATCTCTATTTTTGCATTACCATGTGTTGAAGATCTAGTCCTTTCACTTTGGATTACTCAACACATTTCTTGAAAATTATTAGATAATATTTAGGCACATGTATTTCTGTACACTTGTTTGTTCTGTTCTATAGTTCTATTCCAGGGACATCTGTAGAGTTAGTAGTTCTTATAGTTAGGTAGTCAAGTACTCCAGCTTTGTTCTTAACCTTTAGAATACTTTTGGCTGTTTTAGAATGTCTGCAATTTTATGTACATTGTTGGAGAAACTTGTCAAATTTTATTAGAAAACCTACTATGGGGCTGAAGGTGCAACTCAGGGTAAAGTGCTTCCTTAGTGAGAAAGAGGCCCTGGATTTTATGAACAATGTTGAGAAAAGAAAAGAGAGAGAAGAAAAAGCCTCTCAAAAACATAGTATCTCTCTAATTTTCTTTGAATTTTCTATGGTTAATCCAAATTTCACCATAAAACTTAAAGAGCAGCCTGTCTTGATTTTTTTTTTTTTTGGTTAATGCAGTATACATGAGTTATAATTTGGGGCATAGTAGACCTAACAATGAAGCTGATAATACACAAAGTATTAAAACAATTGGTTGGGAACAAGAGATTGCAAGGGTATGTAAAATAATAGAGAAAAGGGAATGCTTTCAAACACCAGTGAAAGCTGTGATCAGCTGTATTTACCTTCCTGTGTTTCTATGTTGTATTATCACTAACACTTGTGTTTGTTTAATGTTGATTCCACTAATATTCTCTAGCACAGTTATTTTTGTCTCTGAGATTTAGTCTCTTAGAGTCAAGTGAAATATTACTGAAAGTTAACATAAACTAGGAAACTGAAAATTCTGAGGCCTATCTGTAAGGGGATGCATATTGGTGAAATTAGACGGGAAATTTGAAGTACAGTCCAAAATTGGCTATGTTCACTAGAGATGAAACTTATTTAACTGTTTGAAAACAGTGTTTCTGTAATCAAATAATACCTTATATGGATTACTTAAATAACATCCTAGTTCCTGTGTTCCCTGGTTCATGATTTTTAGAAATTTGTATCTCATTTATTCTTTATTTTGTAAAATACAGATTTGTCCTTACTGATTCCGTATTTTCCTTAACTGATACTTCATCTTTTATTCACTGCTTTGTAGGCAATTGCATTGCCTCCTATTGCAAAGTGGCCTTATCAGAATGGCTTCACCCTAAACACTTGGTTTCGTATGGACCCTTTAAATAATATAAATGTTGATAAGGATAAACCTTACCTTTATTGGTAAGTAACATGTTCAGTGTTGGGACTTTTATCTTTATGTATTTTAATTTTTTAACTATATAATGTAGTAACAAGGCTACATATAAGATGGACTATATAAAAATGTATATGTAATTGGTGTGTTAAGACTATGAATAAATGTTATTTTTTTTTGCTGTTGATTCTAGGTGACCATGCCTCCCCTCCACCCCCTAGACAACCTGAGAGTCAAGGGTTGCAGACTCTCCCTGGCCAGACTGCACTTAGGATTGCTGGGCCTTGATCTAGGGGAAAAACCAAACAAATAGACTAACTCTCACTCCCATTAGATTTCCCTTTGCCTTTTCATGTATTTTGTTCTGTGATCATAATTGAGAAATGCTTTTAAAAATAGTAAGAACCATGCAAGAAATTATAATGAAATAAAATTTGATAGTTACTTTTTCTTATTTTTATTAAAATATTCAATTATTTGGGGAAACATTATTTATAAGTTCTCTCTTTGTAAAGCTCTTTTCAGGCATAGTAGAATTAGAAGCCTAGTTGTTATAGAAAATATTTATATGTATGTAAATGAGTTTTGTTTTTGCTAATTGAAGATGGTTCTTAAAGTTAGATGAAGTCTTTTGTCACATTTGTGTTGGCTGTTTGTTTTTATGTATTTCTGATATTTCAAATTAACATATTCAAAGCTTATTTTATTTCTTAGTTTAAATTCATTGCTTCCCAGTTTAAACTTTTTATCTTTTAGCTAATTAAACTTTTTACATTTTAATTTTTATTTGGTACATATTAAATTCCTACTTTGCAGGGAAATAAGTTTAATTTTTATATAAAATAATTTTAATAGGCAATAGGCATATGCTTTTTTCAGTTTATTACTATATTATGATATTCCTTACAGTTTTCGTACTAGCAAAGGAGTTGGTTACTCTGCACATTTTGTTGGCAACTGTTTAATAGTTACATCTCTGAAGTCCAAAGGAAAAGGTTTTCAGCACTGTGTGAAATATGATTTTCAACCACGCAAAGTAAGTAAAAATAAATATTTCTGTCAAAATTCACCTTTCCTTTGTCTTAAAACTTTTCTGCTATAACTTTTGTAATATTCTTTAACTTGCTTTCTTACGACTTAATGTTTTGTCTTATTCTTGTCCATTTCTTTTTATGTTTATTTCTGACTTTTCTATAAGGTCAGTCTTTTGAAGTCCTGTAGTGTGTCTCATACTCTTCCATTCATTCTTTCAGTATGATCCGTTCTGCGGCATTCTTTCAGTAAATATTGAACAATTAATGAATCGCAGGCCCTTGTAGGCAGTGAGTCATGACAGTGAACTAGAAAGAAAGCATCTCTGCTTTCACAATGCTTGCATTTTACTTGGAACTTTTATTCAGATTCATGATAGCCTTCCTCTCTTATTCTTAGCTTCAAAGTGCTGTTCATGTATTCTCCCCTAGTATGTGATGTTGCCATCTGGATTTCTTTCTGGACCTGGATCTCAGAATATATGACAGTGAACGAAGTATTTCCTGTCCTGTATATACTCATGTTCTGAAGTTCTGTGATTACGATACCTACCATGTTCCTAATAATCAGGACTTGTGTTAACTTTTTTTTTTTGTTCTATTCACTTTGCTGAAAGGATCAGTTAGTGACTAATTGTTTGATCAATTTTGCATGTCTCTATTTGTTTTCCTGAGAAACCACTTGGAAGATATCAATATGTAATACAACGACTGTTGTTAATTTCCTACCACTTTGTAATTCAGTATTGCTTGTATTGTTCTTAGGCTATTTTGCAAATGGATGTCTGTTTGTTAATATGTCTTCCTTCTTTTAGTTTTTAAAATAAAAAAACTCCATTCTATTAGTTTAACTTTTACAACACATATTATGTCTCCCATAGTATCTATTGCCCTTTAACATTTCTTTACCTGCTGCTTAGGCTTGCTCTTCCTTCCTTTTGGATGACCTGCTGCTGCTTCTTCCTGTGTTTATATTTGATTTCTCTTTCTTTGCTCAAACTCATTGTTTACTTCTCAATAACTGCAGAATATTTTTTGTTCTAGTTTTTTATGGTTTAAATGTTTCATTTCATTTCATTAACTTCTTTTCAATTATGTATTTAGTACATGATATGAACTACATTTATTTGTCTCCTTCCCCATAGCTGTAGGTTTTTACATCCTGTCAGACTGGTAGGTTCCATTTTATATGACAATATTTTTGTATGATCTCTTCCTGATTTACCTAGATCCCACATTTAATTAAAATCTCTCAGATCGTTTTACTTCAGTATTTGCTATGGCAGTTATTCTAATTAAACTTCCATTATTCATTTATATGTCCATTAGTTAGTGACTACTGATACTAAGATTTTGTAGTCTCTCAAATGCCCACCAGAGAGCATTGAACTCAATAAACTGCCAGTTAAATGAATATATCAGATAAATGAATAAAATATGACTTTAATAACCAAAAACACTTTTATTTTCTAAAGGAGTAAGTTTCATTTATTTGAACAGTGAATATCTGTCTAACTTACATGGAAGAGTTCATTTCCTAGGGTATGTGATTAATGGGGAGTTCTTGCTGATAGAGTGAAAAAAGTGGGTCTGAGCCTGGTGATCACTGATAGGTAAGGATGCCAATGATCTTGTCCGTACGGCAGTTAGTAGAAAGGTAGTCAGGGTGATGAAGTCCAAGTGATTTGGATTGTGCTGAATGGTGCTCATTTAAAACCTAAAGATTACTAGCCTTTTAGGGGTACAATTTATGTATAATTCAAGAATAAGTAAGTTTTGGTGTTGTACATAGATAGAGTTTATTTATGAACATCAAAAGAGATTTTATTCATTTTGAGAGTACTTTGCACAGGCTTAACTGAATATGCAGTTACTTACAATGCTAAGAGGTGGTACATACTTTTCTATTTTCATTCTGATGCTAATGTTTTGCTGTATATTTTACATAATTCATAATTAGTTTTCATAATTTATATGCACCATGTAAATGATACATGAAGTATATACTGACTTAACAATTTTTGCATTTATTCAATAGTAATGTTTAATAATTATACTATTAATTCAAAGGTTTTCAGAGGTGAAGTTTCATGTGAGCTTTATGTTACTTTGATTGCAGTACTGGAAAGTTACATTTGAGGAACTTTTGAAGAAATGTTACTTTAATTACCATCCTCTTGGTCTCCTTTCTTCTTCCTCCTTTTCCCCCATCTTTTCTTCCTTCCTTAACCTCTTCTTTCTCTTTCATCTATTTTCATCTTCCCTTTTCCTCTCCTGGTCACCTCCTCCTCCCTCCTTTTTGTCTTTCTTTCCTGTTCATTCTTTCTCCTTCTTTGGATAAACAAAACCCGTTTTTAGACCAGAGGTTCAGATTTCAGACCAGTGAGTGTGTTTGTGTGTGTATGTGTGCATCATGGGATATGTGCATGTGTATTTATATTTATATGTACGTGGTGGGGATGTGAATGCCGTGGGTTTATGTCATTGGTGTTTTTTAATAAAAGTTATTTGTTAAACCTCCTGGATTGATGGTGCAGAGACTTTTCTTGGAAGAAGTTCATCTAATTCCAGTAGTTCTGACCTTTATTTCCCATGATTGAATGTTTTGCTGTTTTGCTGCTTCAGTAATCATGACTTTAAGGAAAGGGGTGTTTATTGTTAATCTTGTGGCCCATGAAATATATCTTTCCTTAATATCCCATAGAATTGTGGATACCAGCATGAATCATTTTGAAAACTGCTATCCCTTTAATGTACAACAAGAAAAAAGAGAAATATACAACTATATTTATTTGATTTATAATGTGTAATTCATTTACCATCAGTTTTAGTTTTCTAGAGGTATGTTCCTATTAACTAGGCTGCTTCTTCGTGTCAGAGCAATCAACCATCTGAAAGTTTGAACAGGGATAAAGTATAGATAGGAGTTCTCGTTCCTGCATAACTAAGCACTGGTCCCCTTTATGGGTTCAACTTTTGTTCCTTAGTAGAGTATGTGGCAGTGGGATTGTCAACCTTTTTCTAGGGCACCATGGAAATACTGCAGTTCAGACACAGTGAGCCTAGAGTATATCGCTTTATTATTTTTCTTTTTTTGTCCTTTTTTTTTTTTTTTTACTATAAGGTTCTCCCTACCTAGGACAACACATTATCTAGAGTAGTCAGAACTGAATATTTTTGAATGAGCATTTTTTATATTAAAGACATCAATAAATATAATGTAATATTTATGATAAAACTATCATGTTGTAATATGTAATAATTCTGATAAAACTATCTTTGGGCAGGGAAATTTTGCCTCCACATGGGCATTTATTTATGTCTATACACATATCTGAAAAAATTTTTCCCAAGTATTCATTGCATGTTTTGTTACATAGGTAATATCCTGGTTGACTATATTGAAATTCAGTGAATATGGTTTATGTAAATTTTAATTCTTAAATATATAAAAGTCTATAACATTATTCTTAAATTTATTTGAATTGGTTTTTATAGCTTCTTCCTGATAGTTTTATAATATGCAGAAGCAGAGTTGTTAAATGACATTAAAGATATTACTGATTTTAATTAGGACAAACACATATGTTGTTTTCTGAGTAAGTTAAGAGCTCAATTTATAATAAATTAGAGATTATCTAGAATATAACTAGTTAAAAATGGAACACATATTTTAGTTATTTAAATGCATCACTCTGACCTTCGTTATAACTAGGGAACATCATTATTTTCTATTGCAGTCTTCTCTGAGTTGTATACTGCCACTATTTTTTATTTTCTAAGGAGACATCAGTGAAAATGCAGTTTATTTAAAATATCTCAGATTTCTTAGACTATTTAGTATTTTAGTGATCAGGTGTTACTGTTGTAGCTTTTTAGTTCTCAATATATGAAATAATTAAATAATACATTTAAATAATTTGCAGAACAATGTATTTTATTTTAAATGTTGAGCAAGGAGAAACTTGCCTGCTTTCTCCCCTTAGCTCCTCTTGAAGGCATATTTGTTCTAATATCTACAAATTATCTTATTTTCCTATATATTAGAAAATATTTCTATGTTGTCTACTTTTGGCTGTTAACTCTAAAAAGACTAAGTGTGGATCCACTTCATAGCCTATTAAAATTGACTGTTAAAATGGCTTTTGCTGATGCTACTAATAGGAACTCAAGATGAACTCATTTTTTGATTCTAAAGAAGTGTTCACACATTACTAAATTAAAATATATAATTATTATTGGATGTAATAAATTTAAGTTGTAAAATTAAAAATACCTAAACCCTACTATAAACGCTGTTATGTTACTTTTTGACAGCTTTTTCTTGACCTTGCAGTCCAAAGTAGAATATTAGGTTTTTCTTTTTCAGTTTATTGTTTTTCCCTCATAGTAATCATAGTGATTTATAATTCTCTGTTTGTTTGTCTCTTTCATGTCCATTTGACTAGAACATAAATTTCAGGAGAACTGGGCCTATGGTGTCTGTGGCCAGTTCTAGGCATCTGGAGTGCTTGGCACAATGTAGATGTCATTAAATGAAAAACACAGGTGTAATTGTATTTCCACAAGTTTGGATCATGATACAGTGCAAGAGGACTGTCAGTCTGAGGAGCTAGAGATTCTGATCCTGTCTGCATCACAGGTTTATTTATGTGCCATCTCTGCCCTCTTTAAAGTGAGAAATGGGAGGAGGGAACTTGAGGAAATGATAGTAAATGATCATTGATAGTTCACCAGTCATTTTCTTAAAGGGTATTTTGAAGGCTATGACTATATTTTAAGTAATATAATTAAGGTTTATCTATTGATATTTTTAATTTTCTTTATTTAAGTGGTATATGATCAGCATTGTTCACATTTACAATCGATGGAGGAACAGTGAAATTCGGTGTTATGTTAATGGACAACTGGTGTCTTATGGTGATATGGCTTGGCATGTTAATACAAATGATGTAAGTTTTAAAAATTTTTATTCCATATTCTAATGTACTGGAGACTGTGGTCTAGCCATATAACATGAACTGAAAAAACAGTTTGATAGTAACATTTGAATGTTACCTTGAAATTTTTTTTTATTAAGTGAAACTTTTAAAATTTAAATTTAGTATGATAAAATTGCTAAAAAGCCATAGCTAATGATACCAAAAAACCCCAAAATTACTTGGAAAAATTTTTAAGTATTTTAGGTAAAGAAACGTAAGTGTAGTATTCTACTCCTTCTATAATTTCAAGCACTAAAATATCTCTTATCTCTTGTATGGATGAGTAAGGAAGAGTTTAAACAAAATGAATAATGTGTAATCACTGTTATTTATTAAGATGGTAACAAATACTATAGAGAAAAATAAAGTGGTTACCAGGTATAGAAGGTAGTATAGGGCAAGGAGACATCAGACTGTCCAGTAATGATTTTAGTGAGAACTGAAAGAAGTCCTGTGGGTATTTGAGGGTATATCCCCTCCGTGGGAGCCCTGAGTACCAAGGCCACAGGCCAGAAGTGGAAAGTTCAAGGAACAAGGCATCTGGTTTGGAGTAGAGGAAGGAAGGGATACAGAATACTGTGAAGAGATGAAGTTATGCAGGGAGCAGGGCAGTTCTGTAGGGCTTCATAATCAAAAATAAGGCCTGGGCTTTCCCTCTTAATCAGTGTGAAAAACCTTGGAAGATTTTGCGAGGACAGGTAATGTCTCATTGTATTTTACAAACATCAGTCCGGCTACGTTACTGAGAATACCCTGGAGAGAATGACTGTAAAGGCGAGGAGGTTAGCATCATAGTTCAACCTGCATGTTAAAGTTAGAGGAGGTGACAACTGGGCTCCGGCTAAAGAAGATCTAAGATTGAAAACTCAAAGCAACTTGCTATTTCTCTACATTTGGCTCTCGCTTGTCTTCGTCCTGCTCTATTAGAACCAAAGTAAAAAAATGTCCCAGTGTATCTAGTTTATAGCGCCTTGAAGAAAGCCACTTTTCAGTGTTACCTGCATCACCTTTCAGCTTTAATGTCCTGAAGCACAGAGGTCATACTGTGTTCTCTTGTTTTATCTCTTAAATAGCACTGTGTGCATAGTCCTGTTTGTCCCCTGTATTAGGGATGACAGACTATACTGTACAGGCTAAATCTGGCCCTTAGCCTGTTTTTGTATGGCCTGGTGGCTAAGAACCTTGCTTTTTTATATATTTGATTTTTTTTTAAAGATATGAACAGAAAAGAAAAAATCAAAGAATATGCAGCAGAAATGGCATGTGGTTTGTTAAGCTTAAAATATTTTCTGTCTGCCTTTCCTAGAAAAGTTTCTTTTTTCTGCCTTACAAACTCATAATTGATCCATAGTCAATAAATAAAAACAAATAGAATAGTTTTATCATAATTGGAACACAGAGTAAATTTTGCTTTCTATCTTTATACTTGTTGAATATCCTAGTTGATAAGATGATATATTTTAAAAAAAGACTTAGATTAGAATTAATTGTGATGTACTTCACAAAATGGAAAAGCATGGGCACATACACATAGTTCATGTGGTAGAAGCATCTCCAGCTTTCATAGTTTTAATAACATGTTATGTACTTAATGAGTTTCATTACTGGACCCACTCACAATCTTGTAGAATTGTGTTGAGACACCGAAGGGGGTCAGGTGTGGAACACTACGTGTTGATAGAAGAGACTGAGCAGTGACTGCGTTTACTGCTTGTGAGTGAGTGCGTTGTGTTATTTTGTTTTGTCTTTGAGACAGGGTTCCATCCCACAGTTCAGAGTGGCCTTAAACTCTGTGTGCAGCCCAGGCTGGTCTTGAACTCTCAGCAATCCTCCTGCCTCAGCCTCCAGAATGCTGAAATTACAGATGTGCACCACCAGGTGCCACAAGTGGGGTTTTAAAAGTGAATATGGAAGGGCCTTTTTAAGCATAGGTTCCAGGGGCTGGGGATATCACTTAGTGGAATAAGCACCTGCCTGGCAAGCACGAGGTCCTGAGCTCGATCCCTGGTACCGCAAAAAAAAAAAAAAAGAAAGAAAAAAAAAGGCATAGCTTTCTAGGTGCCAAATCCTCCAGATGAAGGATCCTACCTTCTTCCCTTAGGAACCAGGTTTAAAGAAAACAGAACAGTTAATCCATAATGGAGATGTGAAGTAGAATTTTAGGAATTAGGCCCTGTGGGTTTATAATTTTTAATAGTAATTTCTTTGATTCAGATGAGTTTCTTTCTAAATATGAATCATTATAAATCATTCGTTTCATAGTTAGTTTTGCTTTAACATAATTACAGATGCTTTTTCCTATAATGGTAATGTTTGAAAGTAATCAAGTCTGAAGAAACGATAAGATGGTTGGTTGTTCAACTATAAATGTAAACCACTTAGCTGATTTATTTTCTCTATAAATCTTTATTAACTGTTATTTAAATCATCCATAACATATGAATTGATATTTTTTTCTCTGGTTGTGTTAAGATGTGTATGGTGATGAAGACAGGTATCCTTAACTGTTCTGTCATTGTGAAATAATAATTTGGTTTTTTTTTGTGACCTTTAAAAAATAGAGCTATGACAAGTGCTTTCTTGGATCTTCAGAAACTGCTGATGCAAATAGGGTGTTCTGTGGTCAGCTTGGTGCTGTATATGTGTTCAGTGAAGCACTCAACCCAGCACAGATATTTGCAATTCATCAATTAGGACCTGGGTATAAGGTAAGAGTAGCTATCTTATTATGAGTTCTGTAGAAAGTTTTAATGGTAAAATGGTGTAACAAAATATTTAGTGAAGAATCTTCCATGTGATTTAAGTCATATCTATTTTTGGAAGTCAGGTATTGTGATATTTATTTTTATTAAAAGGTGCTTTTTCTCTTTTTAGTAACTGTTTCGCCTTGAGGAGCTTGTTTAATAATGCTGGACACATAGCTTTTGTTTTCAATTCTGAAAAAATTTTATTAAATGCTTAAATTATATGTTTTTATAAATAAATGTCACCTAATACACTCTTTGCATGTTCAAGTTTTGAAGTACATTATTGTATACTGAACATATGAAATGTACTAACTTAGAGGTAAATGGTAAAATAGTGAAGTATTTAGACAGAAAATGTTATCAAATGTCACACAAGACTAGGTTACTCAGTTTTGGTGCCGGCTTTGGTTTGCCCTTTGTAGGAGATGCGGAAATTGGTAGTGAGCACCCTGATACTACAGAGCTGGTTCTTTAATTTGTCATATTTCTCCTATTTCTTACTGAACATTTTCTGAAATCATAATTTCACTTTTTATTTGACTTGAAAGTGAAGACTTTTATTCAAGATACAGCATTCCTCTATATGAATTAGTTTATTTTTAATGTGCAAAAAACTTGGCTTAGGAAAATTTATATGGATTTTATTTAATTTATGTTGATAATCCCAACATTTCAAATACTTTCATCTGAGAGAGAATTATATATTTTAAGTAAAAACTATCTAATTTTTAAAGAGTACATGTCTTGTGTTAAAATGAGTTTAGGTTTTAAAATTTAATATTTAAATGATGGCAAAATTGTGTTATGGAAGGAGAATATTAAACATTATTCTTTTTTCTTCTTATGTTTTTATGTTGATACTTATTCATTTTATCTTAGACATTGCCTTGGTTACTTTTTTCTTGTTGCTGAGACAAAATACCCAACACCCAAAATGAAGGAAGGAAGGAAAGGTTTATTTAGCTTACAGTTTGTGAAGGTTTCAGTCCATACTCCACTGGCTCCAAGGCAGAGTGGCATATGGCAGAGGACAAATGTTCATGGCAGCAGAACACAGCAAAGACAGCCAGCAAAAGGGAGGAATGGCTGCAAGCAGCCTCTGTCCTTCCCTTACATTGTAAACAGGCTACCCCCACCCGGGGGGCATGCAGCTCTCACAGTCTCCATGGCCACCTCTTCCATAGGCTCAGGATGTGTACAAAAGAAGCACCCTGGCTTCCTGATGAATCACTCAGTGAAACCTCTAGACTCCCCAAGTTGACACAATGTATCAACCATAACAGACACGTAACCAACAATTTGAGATTATCCTTGCTAAGGTCATTTTGTTCTTAGTTATTTTAATAACCATAATAGCAGTAGTGGTTGTGTTACTTGTATGTCTAAGTGACATTCTTGCTACTTTTATCCAGTTCGTCTTACTTACTTAATAGCTCTAGAAATGAGGTTGTGCTGATAAGGCCATGTTTTCCCTGTATGTGCCTTTTTGTGATGTTTAAACTGATTCTGCCATATGTGGACTTCCATGGGAATCGTTCTGTGATTCATGTTTTTGGATTAATAAACAGCTGATCTTCTCCGTCTCTTTTTCTTGTCTGCACCATACTTGAACTAGTTTCCTTTCAAGCACTAATAGAATTATATTAGAGTGATAAATAATAAAATACAAGTAAAGGTAGAAATTCAAGAGAAACAAATACACAAACTATAAATTAAGTATAATGGTATTACTGTGCTTAAGCTTCAAAATTGATGGGATCTTTCTAACATCAAAAAAGAAAAAGGGTAAAGTATAAGCAGATAAATTTTTCAGTTCTGAACAGCTTTGCAAACTTAGTAATTTGTCCTATGGCTTGCTGTGGCCATGTTCCTCTATAACAACTATGAACATAAGCAATAGCGCTATGCACTGTGCTGTGTTTACAAGTACTCATGTGATACGATCTCCCCTAGAATTCCGGTGTAGTAAGTCTACATAAGAGTCAGAAATTTTAAAATAAATGTCTATAGGCATTACAGTAAGGCCCACTGAAACTCTTATTACTGGATATTGAGTGTAAATCTATTGTTATAAATGAATGTTTCAGTTTGCAATACCAGAAGTATAATCACTACCATGATAGGTGGATCTGAAAACATTTTTGTTATTAAAATTCTTTCTAGAATTTTATTTTATTTTTTATTTTAAAGAGAAAAAACAATAAAAAATGATACAGAATTTCAAAGCAAGATGATAAGATATTAACAATGGTTATTATATTGCGTATTATTGTCTCTGAAGTAGTTGCTCAGATTTTCCAAATTTTAGAGAATGAAAAAAATGAAAAGGATACAAATGAAGATTCCGTTGTGTTTGGACAGGAACTAGTCTGCATGCATCGCCTCCTGGAGAGTCAGTTTCCTTGGTAAAGTACTGGAGAGCATCACCATGGGAAAAAGTAGAGGGCCACGTTTCGGATATAAAAGACACATAAGATGTAGTAATTAGCTGAGTTGTGTTTTGAATCATAAATTGTACTTCAATTATTTAGTGTTGTAGGATAACACTGCTTATATTTCCTTAAATCATATGGAGTTTTCTGTTACAAAGTTCAAGAATATTCTTTATGATTTTCAGTATAATATACAAAGCATGTCAACATTGGGCCCTATAATGAACAAATTAATTCCCCTATCCCAAATAATGTCATCAAAGTATACACACACTGTGGAGTCTGTTCCTAATGACTTGGACCTACTGGTTGCTAGACTGAACTGTTTTCTTTCTGTTGGATGCCTAATTTAGAGGAGCATAGCTTGTTAATGAAGTTTATATGCTTGTATCATGGATCAAGTCATTGGGTTTAGATATAAAGGTTACAGTGAGATCCTGTGTATTTTAAAAATTGTGTAGTAAACTAAAAATTATTATTTTAAGTGTATTTGTAGAGCTCAGTTTGGTTGAGGTTATTGAATATCTACAAAATTATGGAGTCCTATGTTTAAAGTGATGTATTAGCCACTTTCCCATCACTGGGACAAGATACCTGGAACCTGAAATTTAAGGAGAAATTTCTTTTGCTCATGGTTTCACATGGTTCAGTTCATCGCTGGCTCCAAAGCAGGAATGGCTGGGTTGAAGGACATGGCAGAGGAACTGCTCAACTTGTGACAGCCAGGATGGAGAGAAAGAGAGGGAGGCGGAGGAGAAGGGAGGATTGTAGGGCAAGAATATGCTCTTCCGGGTCATGCCTCCGGTGACCCTCCCACTTGAACCTTGCCACCCCTCTTCATAGGCCACACAGTATAGCACTAACATCATCCAGCCACCTTCCCAAAGCCCCACCTCTGAACACATGAAACTTCTGGGTGACATTTTAAAATCATCTAGGTAGCCTTTGACCTAAGGCTGCAAAGTATATTTTAACAAGTTTTTGGTAATTTTAAATTCTTATTAGACATTTTATAATTGTCCTATCACTTTATGTGGCAAATAATTAAACTCTATGGCTAAATATTTCAGTATTTTGTTTTCTGTCCTCCACTCAAGTAATGATGACATAATGATTTTGTAAGTTTATTATATTATGATGAAGGCTTAGCTTGTCAAAGCAAAAACATAAATCAATCTGCTAAATGAAAAATGACCTTGGAGAGTAAAGGGGTAAGCTTCTAACAAACTCGTCTTCCTGCAGATAACCACCTATTATAGAGATAATGCATAAAGTAATTGGAGAAATCTGGGGAATGAATGAAAGCAGGCAGGATTTAGAGGGCAGACAAAACATGGAACAACTGTTCGGTAGGGACTTCAATTTCCATTTTTTACTTTTACAGGAAAATTTCTCAAAAAAAATTAGGGTCCGAAGCACTGGAGCATCCCACAGTAACTGGGGATTGATAGTGAACCCCAGGAAAGAAGCTGCCAGAAAAGAGTCTGATTATATACTTAAAACATTTTAGCACAAATCTCTGGGTGACCTCTAAAAGCATGTAATAAGCTCAGTGAATTGATAATGGATTGTAAGTTAAGGTTTTAAAAATGAACTGAGACTTGAAACACCACTTTTTGTAGATATAGCACTGAATTATTTCCCATTATAAACAAGTCAATACTTTTTTTATTGTTTGGTGCCTGGAACCAAACTCAGGACCTTGTGTTTGCCACACAGGCACTTGTGCCACTGAGCTATATCCCAAGCCATGACAATACTTTTAAAACTATGTAGTCTGCAGATTGACCGTTAGAGCCTTAAGCATATAATCCAAAACGACTATGATGAATGTCCTAAAATGTCAGGAAGATGTGACATATTCTCAGGGGAAGAGAATATCAACCCCCGCCAACCTCAAGGTAACCCAAATGTTGGAAATACCATGAGAAGTTTTGTACCTAGAGAGATGAAAGAAAATTTATTTCTAATGAATTAAATGATAGAAAGTACCATGAAATAATATAAGATAAAAATTTTAGAGTTAAAAAATATATCTGAAGTTTAAGAAAAAACTCCATGTAGACTTACTGACAGAATTATTATAATTGAGAAATAAATTAGCTAAATGCAGATTAATAAATATATTAGAAGAGAGGCTTAAAAATGGGGGCAAGGAAAAAAGGAACAGAACCATAGAGATGTGTAGGGCAAATGGGAACTATCCAATGTAATAAGCATAGGAATAGGGCAGAAAAAGTGTTTGGAAAAATAATGATGGAAAACTTCTCAGATTTGATAAAAGAAATAAATTTGTGGATTTAAAGAATTTAATAAATTCCAAGCAAAATAAGTTAATAAGAGAACTAACAGGCACATTGTAGTAAAATGTGAAAAAAACCAAAGATAAACAGAAAAACCTTAAAGTTAGGCAAAAAAAAAAATTAGATATTGATAAGAACACAATAATTTGAGGAATGTATACTTATCAGAAAATGGGGATGTTGAAAGAACAGTCTTTAAAGTAGTGAAAAAAAGAAAACAATTTTCAACTCAGAATTCTTTGTTGAGTGAAAGTATCCTTTGGGTCTGACAAGGGAGAATTAAAGGAATTTTGTGCCACTAGACTCACTTTACTGATCCAAGGAAATTAGTAATGAATGAGGAACATTGAAAATTATAAACATGTAGGTAAAAATAAACCTTTCTTTTATCTTCATATATATATGTATATATTAAGTAAAGCAAATGCATATGACAAGTAAAAAAACGTGGTAAGTGTACAAATGAACCTATGTGGTTGAAAACTTTCCATATTTTGCAAAAAGTCTGGCAGAGGAAATGTGCTCAACATATGACAGCCAGGAAGCAGAGAGAGTTATGTTAGCTGCAATTCAATAGCTGTAAAATGAAATTAGCAAAGTCAGTGTCTTTTGTCTTCATTTCCTGAACTGCAGGTAAGTAAGTACCCAGCATTTCCTCACAGCATATGCTGCAGACCTCTCTTTCAAATTAAAGGTAGTATATATTCAGTAGAAAGGAAGAACAAAATAAATAATGTTAGCTAATAGTGCTAAGTTAAACTAAATATGAGTAATAGCCAGTTCCGAATCCATCCATTTATACTTTCAGTGAATGTTTAAGGCTGGACATATTCTAGGTGCTGGGGATGCAACAACGAAAACAGAAAGGAACTCCTGACCTCGAAGGGGAACAGCGTGCGCACTTCCACGAGGGGACAGACAGCAGAACAAAGAAGAAAAACATAAAGTGTGCTGTGTGGTGCAGTGTTGGGAGATTAAGCAAAAAGCAGATAGAAAAATTTGTTAGTGAAGTTCTCTGTGCAGACCTCAAAGAGGTGAAACGGATGCAAGCCAGAAAGATGCCTGGGCAGGAAGTTTCCAACCAAATTTGAGAGCAGTGGAAAAGGCCATTAAACAGGAGTTTGCTGGGCAGATTGAAGGACACTGACTATATTTCTCTGTGACTTATAATGAGCTGAATTCAGAAAGCAGCTAGAAGCTTGTGGGTGGTTATCACAACTTTCCTTTTTACTTCAAGGCAGGAGTGAAGCCAAATGAATATTCTTGAGTGCTCTGGCCTGATAACAAAAGGGTCACTCTGGCTGTTGAGTTAAATAGGGGACAAAGGTGGAAGTAGGGAGAATACTTGGGAGGTTGTTGCATCTATTTAATTAAAACGTTATAGTTTAAACAAGACTGGTAACCGCAGTAGGAAATACTGAGACTTGGTTGAATTTTTTTGCAACCTGAGCAAGCAGTATCTTATTCCACTGTGAACACACATTGCTCTTACATGTTTTCTTCTTTTAACTCTGATTAAGGCCTATCACAAGTGTATTGTTGTATTTTGGTTATCTAAAGCTCATTCTGTAGTAGATTCTTCAGGCAGGGCTCATGGGGATATTTTGTAATACTATTTTTCTGGGCATAAAATCATTGAGTAATATTTTCTTCCTTTAAATATCTTAAACATATTACTAATTTCCTTCTAACATAAAGTATTGATATTAAAAGTATGATGCTAATCTAGTGTGCTCTGCATTATTAAAGTTGTTCTTTTTAGATGTCCAAAGGATAAGTTTTCATTTTTTTATTCTTTTAATGCAGTTTTTATTGGTAATTTTTAAAATACAGAAGTTTGCAAGATATGAATAGATACCACCTATAATAAAATTTTCAACAAGAAAGATGCTGAAAGGTGTAATGTCAAAAATTCAGGAATGAGACAGAGATATATACTACCATGACTACTACTCAGGCTTTTTCTGGCAGTTCTAGTCAACAGAATAAAATAAAGAAGCAATAGGTTATAACACTGAAATGAAAAGAAAAAAGATTGCTGTTAGATCATATGTTGACATAGCAAAGCCAAGTGAATTAAAAATAGAATTCAGCAAGATACATGATATAAAGTCAATATAAAAAATGGTTTTCTTTAACCTCATTTTTTTTTGGGAATTTTAAAAAAATTCAAAACAGATCATACTCATGCAGCAGTAAAGACAACATAGCCAAAGAAATGGAACTCCTGTGAGCTGTCACATCGTTGGAGTGAAACCAGAAATCAAAAACAAAAACATAGAGTAGAATAACATTTCTCTCTCTTTTCTCCTATTAACATTTTTATGTAGGGGGAGAATGCAACATGTAAAGTTGTGCATCTGATTTACTTCATTTAATGTTATGGTCTCAAGGTGCATATCCATTTTTATACAAATGCCTCAAGGTTATCTTTTCTCATGGCAGAGTAGTACTCCACTGTGTATACGTACCACATTTTCTTTATCTGTTCTTTTTTGATGGGTATATAGGCTCTTTCCAAGGTTTAGCAGTTATGGATTATGCTGCTGTAAATACGGGTAAACATGTGTCATTGTACCGAGCGCCCACAGAGGGTATCTGTCTCCCACCCAGCAGTATGGCACATCTGATCACATTCTTTTGGCCAATTAAGGGAACACATGCTTGTATACAGCCACCTCTGCATATCTCAGTGAGTAGGGTTGAAGTCAAGGTCAGTTAAAGATCAAGGTAAGGGGATTCCTTTCTCAGGAGTTCAGCTCGGTGTTTGCCACAACTGTGGTGTGATGTTTTCACCTTTTGGGGAAGATATCCAAAAGAAGAATAGCTAGGTCAGGTGGAATTTCTAGTTTCAGTGTTTTGAGAAACCTTTGCACTGGTTTCGATAGTGGCTGTATCAGTTTACAGTCCCACCAGCAACAGAGGAGGTTTCCTTTCTCTCCACACCCTTGCCAACATTTGGTGTCGGTTGATCTCTTGGTGGTAGTCATTCATTCTGAGGTAAAATCTTCATGTTATTTTAATTTACGTTGATTGAATGGCCAGTAAAGTTGACCGTTTTTTCATGTATTTGTCAGTTGTATTTCCTTATCTGAGAAGTGTCTATTCATTTCAGATGCCAATTTTTTGGTTATGTCTTTAAACTTGGGGGCTCTAATCTTTTTTGAGCACATCATATATTCTAGATCTTAGTCCTTTGTCTGAGGAATAGCTGGCAAAAATTTTCCTGCTCTGTAGATTGTCTCTTCACTTTGTGGGTGGTTAACTTACTTTATAAAAGCTTTTAATGTAATGAAATCCCATTTGTTGATTCTTGTATTACTGCATTTCTTATGTAACTGGGGTTTTATTCAGCAAGTATTTGCCTACCCCTATGTCTTTGCCTACCCGTGTCTTCGCCTACCCGTGTCTTCGCCTACCCGTGTCAAGAGTTTTACTTACTTTTGTCTTCCAGCATAATAAATGTTTGCTTTCTAATGTTGACATATTTGATCCATTTTGATTTTAAGTTAGTGTATGATGAGAGATATGGGTCTAAATTCAACCTTGGGCATGTGGATAGCCAGTTTGCTCAGCACCATTTGTTAAAGAGGCTATCTTCAGGGAAGGGATTTGACCGTTTTATCAAGTCATGTAACTAAGTGTACCTGGAGATGTTGCTTTGTCTTTTATTCTGTTCCATTGATCTACAAGTCTTTTCCCCCTGCCACTTTCACGCTGTTCTTACCGCTACAGCACCGCAGTGGACGAGGCCTGGGGTGGCGTTGGCTCCTGCCTTGCCCTTGCTGCCCGGTATTATTTTTACTATTTTAAATCTCTTCTGGTTCCATTCGAATTTTAGTTCAGTTCTGTAAGGAATTATATTCATGGTTTGATTGAAATTTCACTAAATCTATATAACAGTTTTGGAAGTATGGTCATTTTAAGTATATTGGTTCTGCCTATCTAGGAACGGGGAATAGCTTTCCATTTTCTGAATACCCACTTGAATCTCCCTTTTTATTTTTATTTTTTTTTATATCAAGAATTGAATTCAGGGCTTTGTGTTTGTTGGACAGGCGCTGTGCTCCTGAGCTATATCCCTGGCCCAAATTTCCTTTTCCAGATTATTATAGTTTTTATTGTAGAGGTCTTTTACTTCATTGGTTAATTTCTAACTATTTCATTTTTCTTGATGCTATTGTGAAAGATATTGTTTCCCTGATTTGCTTCCTGGTGAGTTTGTTATTTGGTGTACATGAATGCTATTGATTTTTTTTTTTCCTTTGCTCTTTTTTTATTATTATTATTTTCAATTTTGGTACCGGGAATTGAACTCAGGGCCTCATGCTTGCCTGGCAGGTGCTATTGATTTTGGATTGTTGATTTTATATCCTCTGCTACACTACTGAATTTGTTAATTGTCCTAGAAGTCTTTTGCTGGAGTTTTGGGAGGTGGTCTTTGTAAAAGATTATGTTATCTGTAAATAATAATAATTTAATTTGTCCTATCCCTATCCATATCCCTTTTGTTGCTTTCTCTTGCCCAGTTGTTCTAGCTCAAGTATTTTAAAATGATGTTGAACAAAAGTGGGATAGCAGACATTTTTGTGTTGTTCCTGATTTTAGAGAAAAAGCTCTCAGCTTCTCTCCATTAACTGTGATATTGACCTTTGATTTTTCATAGGTAGCTTTTATCAGATTAAGATAAGGACCCTCTATTCCTATTTTCTTGAGGTTTTTTTCATCACAAATAAATGTTGAATCTTATCAGATGCTTTCTTTTTGCCTCTGTTGAGATGAGCATAAGATTTTTGTCCTAGCTTCTATTTATATGATTGTTTTACATAAGCTAAGTCATCCATGCATCCCTGGAATGAATCCTATTTAGTCATGATATATGATCTTTTTGATGGTTTGCTGTATTCTGTTTGCCAGTATCTTACTGAGGACTTTTGTGTCTGTGTTTATAAATGAGGTTGGTCTATAGTCCTCTGTAACAGGTGGGTCTTTTTCTGGATTTGAAATCAGGATAATACTTGCTTATAGGAATGACTTTGGGAGTACTGCTTCCTTTTTGATTTAACTAAACAGTTTGAATATTGATGTTTGGTCTTGTGTAATTCAGCAGTGAACCCACTGTGACTTGGGCATTTCTTAGTTGGTAGTTTATTCAATTTTACTGACTGATACTCGCTTATATAAAATTTTTATATCTTCTTGGTGCAGCTTTGATAAGTTGATATCTATCTAGAAATTTATCTATTTCTTCTGACATTTTTATTTTATTAGAGTACAGGATCTTAAAATAGTTCCCGATGGTCTTCTGGATTTCAGCTGAATCCATTGTGCTTTGGCTGTTTTACTTCTAGTTGTGTGGCACTGAGTCCTTTCTTTCCTCTTTAAAAGTAATATTGGCTAATACTTGTCTGTTTCGTTCAGTCTTCCAAAGAACCAACTCTTTGATTCATTTGTTCTTTGTATTTGTTCTTTTTTTAGTTTTAAATTCATTAATTTCTAAATTGATCTCTATAATTTCATTCCTTGTAGTAGATTTTGGGTTGATTTGTTCTTATTTTTCTAAAACCTTGAGGTGCATGATTAGGTTATTTATTTAAGCCAATCTAATACGAGAATTCACAGCTATAAACTTCCCTCTTAGGAGTGCATTCATTGTGTCCTGTGTTCAGATATGTACTGGCAGTATAGTTTGATTGTAGAAATTATCTAATTTTTTCATTTCATCTGTGTTTCATTGATTATTCAAAAGGGTATTATTTAGTTTCCATGTGTTTGAATATTTTCTTTGGTGTCTTTGGCATTAATTTCTAGTCTCATCGCAGTATGATTTGATAATATTCACGGGAAGATTTCAGTTCCTTTGCATTTGGTTTAGCCTGTACTCTAGGTTACTCTGTTGCTGTAGTCTATTTTAGGAAAGGTCTCACATGGTACTGAGAATATGTACTCCATTGTTGGGTGGAACACTCTAAATATATATTATGTACACTTGTTCAAAGATTTGGTTCATCTCTGATGCTTCTTTGTCAATTTTTGCCTACTTGCTCTGTCCCTTTGTGACAGAGGGGTACTCAGGTGCCCATTACAGTTGTGTTGGTGTTCCTCTGATTTTCATGTGCACTGCTGTTTGTGTTACACAGTTGGGTGGAGTGACACTTGGTGTTTTTATAATTGTTAACTCTTCCTGTGAAGTTGTTCCTGTAACCAATAATACGTAGTGACCTTATCTGTTCTAATTAGTCTGTGCTTGAAATCTACTTCGTCTGAAATCAGAACAGCAGCCCCTGCTTTTTCTTGGGTTCGCACTGCAAAAAATATTGGTTTCTATCCTTTGATTTTTAAACTCTGAGTATTCTTTTAAATTAATTTTTTTCATCTTTTTGAGACAGGGTCTCACTGTGTAGTTCAGGCTGGGCTTGAGCTTACTTTGTAGCCCAGTCTGGTCTCAAACTTACAGTGATCCTCCTGCCTCAGCCTCACCAGTGCTAGGATTACAGGCATGTGCCATCACACCTGGCTAATATCTTTCTTTTATTCTGCATATTGTTGTGTTTTGTTTCTTGATCCATTCCACCAGTCTCCTATCTACTGATTGGAGAATTGAGACCATTCACATTGAGAGTTATTACTGAGAGGTATTGAGTTATTCCTGTTACTCCCTTATTTCACTGTTGGTGATGTGCTTACTTCTTCTCATTGTACTTAGCTGCTCCTTCCACCAGGTATAATCATTCTGTGTGATAAATTGGCATTGTTGGCTTCATTGTCTCTTTCTTGGATAGGCTTAAAAGTTTTTTAATCTCTGGCTTCATCATCATGAATTTTTTGAGGTGCTCTCTGTTATGGAACTACTTCATTTTCTCCTCTGCTTTAAAGGTGAGTTTACCGGATACATAAGTCACAGTTGGAAGTTACTATCTTTCAGGGCTTGAAAGACTTCACTCCAAGCTTCCCTGGCCTTTAAAGCTTATGTGGAGAAGTCTGCAGTGATCCGTATTGGTTTTCTTCTGTATATGATTTGTTGCCTTTCTCTAGTAACTTAAAATTTTGTCCTTGTGGTAGAATTTTAAGCTCAGTAGATCCTTGAGTTATGGACTCAATTCGTTCCCTCAGACTGGGTGTAGCTCAAGCTGTCAGTTGGAGGCTCAGGCCTTCCAACTCTCTCATGCACATGGGCAGCTCTCAGTGTCCTTAGAGAGACACTGGCCTAGGGGTTCTCACTGAGCTCCATTCAGGAAAGGATGCTGTACTGTTCCTTCCAGAAGTCTTTAAGAGTTATATCTGTGTCTGAGGCCATCTGGAAGCACAAGTGGCCAACATGTAGGTCATAACTTATGACTCATGTCATAAGTTAAAACTAAAATTCCAGTCATAACCTAAGTCATTGACTGTCAGCCCATCATAACACAAGAGTCCACTACATAAGGTGGTTGGAGAGGTCCTCTTTTTGGCACAGCTCTTTGGTGTCATATATGCCTCACTTAACTGTCTATTTCTTCCCTCTATTTGGGAAGTTTTTGTCATTATTTCTATGAACAAGCTTTTTATTTTTTTTGTGTTATCTTCTGATTTTTGACTTACTCAGTTATTCTTAGGTTTGTCCTTGCATCGTTTAGCAGTTTTTGAATCCATTTTTCGTGCTGCCTTAGTGCTTTTAAGTTATCTTTGAATACTTGCTTTTTGAAGCCATCACTGTCTTTCTAGAGCTCAGATTCTGTCCTCACATTTGTTGGTTCTGCTGCCTCACATTGGTCAGTTTTATTTCAGTATAATTTTTAATCAGTGAGATTTCTGATTGAAACCTTTTCATAGTTTGTAATGATTTGGTAAACTGATCATTCATATTTTGTGTCTTTTGTTTGGCTCATCTAGCTTTTTATTAGTGTCTTGTGAAACCTAATAAAGTATCTGTGCCAGGAACCCTCCTAGGACTATGCTTTCCTTAGCCTGCTGAGGTGCCAAGCAACTCTTCAGATGAATGCCTCCCGAACCTTACCCTGGCTCCCCTCCATTCCCTGCCCAGCCTGCCTGCGGAAGCCCTTCTGTGTAGGCACTTCCTTTCCCTTACAGATCACAACCCTCCTTCCTGTCTTTCCCAAGGCATGCCTTGTTGCTTTCTGATGCTCTCACGGGGGTGGGTGTCCTGGAGATGCCACTTGCCTTCCTCCTTTCTCGTGCTGTAGCACCCTAGAGCAAATCGCCCTACTGCTGCCCCCCACCAGTGTTGTTATCCTCAGCGTCCTGTTCCTTTGCGGCAGCCCAGGCTCAAGAGCTCTGTTTTGTGTATCCCTTCTGCTTGCATTCTATCTCCTGTCTCCAGGGGTCTCTTTTTTACCCTGCTCAGACTCCGGCTCCCATGCCTGGCTTGCCTGGAGGGTGGATCCCTCTAGACATTTCCAGGCTTTGCTGCCACTTCAGTCCTCCGTGTGGAATCACCCTCACTCATCCCAGGGGTTTCTCGTTCCTTCTGGCCCCTGTGCTGCTGCCGCTTCTCCTCATGACTGCTTTGTGAATTTACCTCCACAAGGTACATGTGTAAATTTACAGAAAGGGGAGAACTGGGAAGAGAGAAAAGGTACATGTGCTCAATTTAAAAACATTTCAACAGCTTTATTAATCTACATATATATAATTCTTTTAAATGTAAATGGCTGTATTTTGTTAGAGACTTCATTGATTCTGTAGATCAGTTTGGGGGAATTTAACCATCTTAACAATAGGAAGTCTTCTAATCCATGTATTTGGGGTGTCTTTACTAGGTCTTCATAATTTCTATAAAAGGTATTTTATAGTTTTTGCTATATGAATTTTGGGCTTCTTTTCTTAAGTTTATTCATTAGTATTTTGTAATTTTTGATGCTGCTCTAAGTGGAAGTTAAAAATATTTAGTGCTCAGCTTGACAGTATATAAAAGTACAGTTGGCGTTTTAAAAGTTTATTTTTATTTTGTACATTTTAACTGATACACAAAACAAAACTATATATTTTATTGACACATTGAGTACTATTTGGTTCATATACACATTATATTATATTTAAGTCAAGTTAAACATGTTTATCTCATTAAACATTTATTATTGTTATGATAAAATTACTCAAAGTTCTTCCTCCCACTTTTGGAATGTACTCCACATCGTCCTTATCTGTAGTCACTGTGCTGTGCTGTGCGGCAGGTGCAGTGGTGTCCAGAACTTGTTTCAGTCTGTGGTTTGGCGCCCATTCATCAGCCTTTCTTAATCAGCCCCCAGCACTCTTCCCAGCCTCTGGTAACCACCCTTCTAACTTCCCTGAGATCAAATGTTTTAGCCCATGTATGAGTGAGATCATATGATACTTGTCTTTCTGTGCCCAATTTATATCATTTAACATGATGATCTCCATTTCTGTTTGTGGTGTTGCAAATGATAGGATTCTATTGCTTTTCATTGCTGAATGATGGTCCATTGTGTACAGGTAACATATTTTCTTTACGTATTCATCAGTTGATAGACACTTAGGTTATTAGCATCTCTTGTCCGTTGTGAGTAGGGTTGCAATGAACTTTGAAGTGCAAATGTCTCTTTGGCATGCTAATTTCATTTCCTTTCTATATATACCCAGTAATGGTATTGCTGGATCATATTACAATTCTCTTTAACTTTTTGAGGAACCTCTGTACTGTTGTCCCTAATGGCTATACTGATTTACTTTCCACCAGCAATATGTAAGGATCACCCTCTCTCCATTGTCTCAACATTTGTTATCTTTTGTTCCTGACAGTGAGTGAGATGGTATCTTGTTGTGTTTTTGATTTGCATTCCCTTGGTGTTATGGTTTATATCTAGATGTCCTCCCAAAGCCTCATGTGCTCATAGGTGGAGCTTTTGGGAGGTGACTGGATCATGGATACATCATACCGGATTAGCCCACTGGGTTTAGCATAGCTCAGGGCTTCAGAGATCAACTTATGGAAGAGGGAAGTGTGTGGTACCAACCAATGCCATGGCATCCTCCGTTGGAGTCAGCGGAGTATGGACTGAGACCTCTGTAGACCCTGAGCTAGCATAAACCTTTACTCCTTTAACAGTATGGGTGCAGGATATTTTGCCTCAGCAGTAAGGAACTAACTAACAGGGTAGGGGATTAGAGATATTTTTTCATATAGCTGTTAACTATGTGTATCTCATATTTTGCCATTGCTCATTTTAAAATAATATTTTTTTTTTATGTTGTTGCTATTGAGTTTTTGGGATTCCTTATATACTCTGTTAACTCTGTGTCATATGTATAAGTACCAGTATTTTTTCAATTCTGTAGACTATTTCTTCACTTTGTTGATTGTCCATTGCTCACCAGAAACTTTTTAGCTTCTTTTTATAACTAAAGTTTTAAAGTGTATTTCATTCCAATACTACATTGTTGGATTTTTTTTATTCCCTAATCTCACAATCTCTCCATTTTGATTTGTTTGTTCCACCCCTCTTTAAGGTTGTTGTTGATACATAGTAGTCTCCCCCTTATCCATAGTACTATTTTGTGGTTTCTATTGCTTGTAGGAAACCATGATCTGATAATATTAATGGGAAATTTCAGAAATAATTCATACATTTTAAATCTCCCATTTTTAGTAGTACAGTGAAATTTCATGTTTTCCTGGCTAAGACATGAATAGTTCTTATATCCTGCATATCTGCCTTGTTTGCCTACTCTATAGCAGTTGAGAGAGATTGAAACACAGAAACCACATTTACATGCCTTTTATTGCAGTATTTTGTTATAATTATTCATTTTATTAATCATGTTTGTTAATCTCATAATGTCTATAATTTAGAAATTAAAGTTTATCATAAGTATTCTGTATAGGAAAAACAGCTATGTATAGTTTTATCTTATTTGTGGTTCAGGTACCCGTCAGGGACCCGGGAGGAACTGTTGTTGGGCATACGTGTTGTTCTTCACTTATCAGAATCAGCTTCACATGTACAACTTGATTCCAGTGAAGTGTAAAACATACATAATTTTGTTGTGTTTGACCTTTTTGATATTCTATGAACTCAATATTATTGTAATTGCACATTGTTACTTTGTATAATATCAAATCCATAAAGAAGGGAAGAGAAGTAAGACACCGAGTATATGTTATGCACCTTCAGTACTTTCAAGACTGTCATGTATTCAGTTGTGCTGTATTGTTATCATTTATGACTCTCGTTTGTGACCTAGTCATTTCTTTAGTTCAGTGAACCTTTGTTCCTGCTTACTTACCTCCTTTGTGTTGTCATTGGTGAATATATTACATTTCTATATGTTATAGATTTAAACATATGTAATGTTTTATATTTTTATATGTAATGTTTTAATAGATATCTTGAAGTCAATTAAGTGCAAAGGAGAAGAAACATGTTTTGATACCATGTTTTTATAATGTATAATTGCTTTTTGAGTGCTCTTTGCTATTCATGTGGAATCTAATTAATGTCTAGGGTCACTCCAAAGAATCTTTTGTTATGTCTTTTAAGATGAGCTAGTAATCAGTGAGGTAGGAGTAGCATAATTCAGACTTTATTAGAATATGTCTTATTTATTTTGTTTTCAGATTCCAAAGATAGATTTGCTATTCTCTTTCACTTCCCTTCCTCTTCTTCCTCCTTCTCCTCTTCTTTGTCTTCTTCATTTTTGGGGGGAAAGGTTGATTTTTTGAGACAGAATCTCACTATATAGTCCAGGTTGGGCCCAGATTAGCTATGATCCTCTTGCATCAGCCCCCCAAGTGCTGCAATTACAGGCAAGTGCCACCATGCCCAGCTTAACAACATTTCTGAATATAAATTCTTGATTGAACTTTTTCTTTGAGCACTTTGAAAAATTGTTTCATTGTGATTTATTCTTTGTATTTTTTTACACGAGAAGGTTGAGACTGATTTTATTGGTAAAATTTATTGCCTGGTAAATTAAGAGTAATTTTTTGTGCCTCTTTTACAATTTGCTACTTGTTGGGTTACTTTGGTGTTGTTTTCAAAATTCTTTTCTTTAATGTTTGAAGAACTACCAGTAAAGCTTCAGAGTAGTGTGTTCTGCATTGTAAAATTTTAAATTATAAATAAAAATTCTTTCCTATGTATCAGAGTTCACGTTTTATATTTTAATACTTTGACTTGACTAATATTTACATTTAATTTATATTTTAATCTTTTAAAATACAGCGAACTCAAATATATATCTTTTTTTGCTACTTGTTCCAGATTTTTTTGAAAAGAATGTTATGCCTTTATTACTGGTAATGTTCTGTATTAAGATGTTAGGCTGCAGCATACGCTACTTTGATTCAATTAGAAAAATATATCAACCTCCCCTTGCTCTCTTTTAAAAGAATTAGAATAGCTTTATTTAGGTGTAATATCATACAAGTCACTCTTTTAAATATGAGTTATTTATTTTTGGTAAACATAAGGTTTTCACTACAGTCCTGTTTTAGAATATTTCTTTCACTCCAGAAAGATTCTTCATGCATACTTGCAATCATTTCTTATTCTTATTCCTGTCACATTTATGCCATTTAAAGCAACGGTTCTTCTTCTGAAATCCTTTTGCAAGAAATGGTCTAATGTGCATGGACATTCTTGTGCCATTGTGCTTGTCATTGCTTTATATATAATTTTAAAGACTTAAAATAATCTAAGTGCCACAGGTGGGAAAATTCTTACATTTGTATAGTGTATTATATGTTGATTATATTATAGTATGATAATCATTTTAAAAATATATAAACATTAATTACTCCTACAGAACAGCAGAGGGCTTTGTGTCCTTGGTTGGTGGACTGAAAAGTTAACACAATTTCCTTCTAAATAGGAAAGTTTACTAGACATCTTACATTACACTTCCATAAAAAGATCTCTTAGAGATTCAAGAGAGCTTATTCAAACAAGTTAATTTCAGGATAAGCAGTAGGAAGAAAAGTGAAAACAAAGGTTTTGTTTTAGACAGTGGAATGTACAAACATTTCAGCAGTGGTAAAACACATACATAGAAAAGCTAATTGCATTGTTTTCCAACACAACTGGCAGCATTTATTTTAGCTGCTGCCTTTAGAAAACAGGTATGATGAGTTTTAAGCATCATGGTAATAACATCTTTTGCATTATTCCTCTTTAAAAAACAGAATCAATTAAATATTTCAGACCAATTGTTTTAAAGTATAGCATCTCAGAGCCAAAGAAGAGTGATAGATCTAATGATTCATAGGGATAAAATCCATGTATGGAAAGGAAAATACTTAAATTCATTGACAGTCATAAAAATATGTATTAGTAGTCATTGGTACAAAACTTCCAGCTCAAAAAAGATTTTATTACTTGCAAGTTCAATGTGGGGCAGTTTTTATGATCACACTCAATGGTTTCTTTGTCATGATAACCAATTTTTGTGTAATTATAATAAATAAATGGAAGGGCCCCAGCCTGTCTGAACAAATCAAAGAGAAAACATTTCAGTAGACAAAAACTGAAAAGCAGTAAGTTTTAGAAATAGTAGAAAACGAGAGTTTTATGATTGGATTGAATTGAATTCTCAGAGAGGCCAAAATCAGTGGAGGTGAAGAATAGTAGATTTTAAGTTTAAGATATAAGATTGGATAATTTTATTCTAAACTTTGAAAGTTCTGAAGTGACTGGAAGAAGAAAGCAAAAGGTGTTTCCATGAGGGTATCATCATATAATTTTATAATTCTGAGACCCCTCCTGTGCCTTCAGGATTATCTTAAGCATTATGAAAGATGTAAGACCGTAAATGACCTGTAAGGAGCTTATTTCAAAGAAATGCTGAAAGACATAGGAAAGTTCCAAAAAGTAAAGTTGATTGAGATGAGTGGTCATTACAGGAACCAGGAAATGCTTCATAGTGAAGATAGCTTATTAAAGTTATCTCAATATCTAATAGTAGGCCCAGACAACTTTCAAGATTGTTTTGGAAGTTTTAGGATTAAGTGACTTTTGTTCACAAAATTGGGTAAGAATGTTTCCCTTAGTTACCTTTCATAAATTCATGCATCTTATAATTCTGTGCTTTATGTCTGTCTATCATTTTTTTCTTAAGGGGATAAAGATTAGGATTTTCAAAAAAAATCTTAAAATCTCCTATCCAATTACAAACTTGTTTGGTAAATTTTATAAACACTCAACATTACTTGCAATTGTGGCTTTGATGGAGTAAATTGTACTAGCTGTTTACTACCAATATAAATATAAAAATTGGAAAAATGCACAAAACACTTTTTAGATATTTGTCAGTATATGCAGTGCCAGGCTTGAGAACTTTGGAAGCAAGAAACTAAGAGTAAGCCCATATTGATTCTGACTTTTTGGTTGAGACTATTTTATTGAGGCATAAGGAGTCACATACCTGGCATAGCACAGTGCTGGGCTGAGGAGGTTAGAATCCTGTTGAGGTAAGAGGCCCCTATGAGGATTCCATGTGGATTCTTGGCTAAAGACTGAGCTACAGATGTGCAGAATGAACTTCATGAAAAAAGAAGCTAGTACCAGTAGAACAAGAGCAAACAACAAGCTGCATAATTGTTAGAACTTTGGAGTTTAATTCTATTGAGAGTAGGATTATGTCTGAATCCTCAGGTGTGCTGTCATTACTATATAAATGAATGACACCACTGAAAAAGAAATTGAAGTCTTATCATATATATACATACGTATATACTGTTTCTAATCAAGTAATTTCCATAAATTAAGTTTTTATATCTTTACACAGTATTATATGATGTTGTAGTTTAAATTTTGTAAGTTCCAAAAATAATCCTTTGTTCTGTGGATCTTCATGCATGTTAAAATTTTTTGCTCATATTAGAAACATGAATTTCATGAACTTGCATGTTACTGGCAAATCTTTTCTTTGTAATAGTGTCATTACATTAAGTGATTTTACTCTTAGACATTGGTTAATGTCAGTGCTTCTTTTCTTTAACATTTGAAATATTGCAGTAATTATAAGATCCAGAATTTGACATTTTTACTAACATGATATATACCATTACTGTATTGGTTTAATCCTTTTCTGCTGTGTTAAAGCAGTGACTTCATTTGATACGTTAAAATTTTCTGTGCTAATCTTTTGTCATTTGTTGACATACTTGTGAATATAATCTTTTCCCTCTCTACATTTATGCTTGTAAAAGGGTAATAATAATAATTTCAGGGTGCACAGTTGAATAAAGTTTAACAATTCGTTGAATATTTATTATATTCAAGAAGTCTTCCAAGCTTTGAGGATTAAATATGATTAAGCTCTCATATTCTCTTCATGAGAATGTAATTACATCCCTAAATATTTATAACTAAAAGTTGATATGTGCACCAGAAGGGAAATATAATGCAAATACTATTAAAACTTTGTGCAAATACTGTTAAAACTTTCTAGCTGGAGATGATTTAGGAGGTATTTATAGACAAGAGATACTTTAGGGTTCTTAGGAGTTGAATAGACTATAGAAGATGAACAGGAAGTGATGATAGTATTTGAGAGTATTTAATAGCATTTGAGGCATGAGTGAAAGGCTAGAAATATGAGAGTACAAGGTATGTTTAATGATTGACCCATAGTTAGACATAGCTTCATAAAGCAACAGTAGGGTTAGCTTACAAAGAAATATGAGGATGAGAGTGAAATACAATAAATTTGTAACTAAGGTGTAGTAAGTTACTGAAGGTTTGGATATCAAAACAGTAAGTGTGGTTGTTATTTGTAGTCAAGTGGAATGATAAAAAATTTATAATAGAGTGAATTGATCTTATTTTACATTTTTAAGTAATTTAGAAATGTAGATTGGTTCTAAATGATTTTTTGTAATGAACCAAAAGGAATTATTATACTGAAAGGAAGATGATTTTACAATGCACAGATAGCCCCATTCTCTTAGTTTTACACCGCAAAATAGAATTCATTGAATACTGCAAATTATTATCAGTTATATCAACTATAATGAAGCATTGGGGGACAGTAATAAATATTATCATTTATGCAATATTATTAGTTACATCAATTATAATAGTGTTGGGGAGAGTAATAGTGTTGTTTATGTATTTATAATTTTTATATAAGTTCTATGGAAATAAGGCTATATATATATTTTTTTTTATTTTGCGGCACTGGGGATCGAACTCAGGACCCTGCACTTACTAGGCAGGCGCTTATTCCACTGAGCTATATCCCCAGCCTGATAAGGCTATATTTGTAATGTTACTGAAGTTTTATTAAGTTTAGAATTGCAAAATAAATACTTCTGCTCAGGTATCCATAAGATAAACCTAGTTTTGTTGAGTTATACAATATTCTGGCATTTTGTCATATTTACCTTAAGTAATTCTAATTTAGGTGATTAGGGGTCTACTATCTCATGTATTTATTTATTTTCAAGTTTTATATTTCAGTAGTAAATTTTTGGAATAATACATTTCTTGTGGGGAGCTGGTGCAAGTATATAACACATCTCAAGTTTTTTAACACTTCTTCCCATTCTCCTACCTTTTGCTCTACTTCTCACTTGAGAAGGATCTATGGAACAGAATCCTATTGTCTTTTCTTTTTTCTTTATTAACACATTGGATTTCTCTTATAAAAGAATCATTGTAATATTTAAGCTTGTCAGATTTATTTCACTTAACATTCTGGTCTGAAAGGGCATCCATTTTTGTACAGATAACAAATTTATCCTTCTTTATGGCAGTGTAGTGTTCTACTGTTTATAAATCCATATTTTCTTTATACATTCATTGCTGATGGACATATAGGCCATTTCTAAGATTTAGCCATTATAAGTTGTGCTGGTGTAGACGTAGCTGTGCATGTATCATGGTAGTATGAGAGGAATAGCTAGGTCAAATGGAATCTACAGAGTTAGTTATTTGAGGAATCTCCATACTAATTTCTGTATCATCAGTGTAGAGGATTCCTTTTTTGCTGTAGCCTAGCCAACATTTTTATTTGATTTTTTGATGATAACTATTATTTCTGGAGTAAGATGGGATTGTAGTGTTATTTTAGTTTGCATTTTTGTGATGGCCAGAGATATTGAACATTTTTCACTTACTAATTAGCCATCTATACTACTTATTCTGCAGAGTTGCTATTCATTTCAGTTGTCCATTTTTGGATTGGGTATTTTATTTTGGGGGTTCTAATATTTTGGAGTTAATGATATATTCTAGTTTTTAGTCTTCTGAGGCATGGTTTGGCAAAACTAGGTCTCATTCAATAGGTTGTTCCTTCACTCTGAAGATTGTTTTTTTCGTTACACAGAACCTTTTTTTATTTTATATGACTCCATTTGTTGATTCTTGGTAATATTTCTTCTGCAGTTGAGCTTCTGTTCAGGAAGATCTTAACTATGTCTGTCGTGGAGACTTTTGCCTATTTTATCTCCCAGGAGATTGTTTGTACTTGAACATGTCAGTCTTTGATCCATTTTGATTTTATGGTGGGTAAACACAGCCATCCATATTTTTCTAATGAAAATAGTTACTTTAGCCGCATGGTAGCCAGCTGTGTGTCTCAGTGGCTGCACTGGGGGAGTGCAGGAAGCAATCTGTGTTCACCCAGGCGGTGTGACAGACACCTAGGGTGTGTGCATGTAGGTCAAAGTATAAGTGGGTAAATTTTACCCGTGTTATGTTATCTTACATTTTTGCGTATCTAGAGGTTTTTTATTTATTGCATTTTTTCTTTAGAATTAGCCTAGTTTAGTACAGTGTCACATGAAAGTCTGCATTTGCAGTGTGGGGAGGAGGGTGAGCTGATTTAGCCTCCGCTGATGGCTGTGACCATGGGAGCCACAGGAGTCAGTGCTGTGTGACAGTCAGCAGCGTATGACAGAGAAATACAGCACGAGGGCCTTGATTCGGAGGAAAAAGACAGCAGTAATGTATATAAATATTTGGGTAGTCAAGATGCAACAAAGCAGTCATGTGTATCTGAATGATTCAGTGTTAGAACTAGGTTGAAAAATGTTATTAGGTTCTTTCCAGGGGTGAAACCTATTGGGTGGAATGCCAACACTGTGATTTAGGGTTAAAACTTGTAATGAATGACGTGCTACAAGATGTTTTGAAATATACTAATAATGAAATACAAGTAAAATATTCTATGTGTCAGTAGTAATACTCAAAAATATATTTATTGTGACACTCTTACTATCTGAGTTAGCAGGACTTTATCATTCTGATTGTGCTAATGAGAATGTAAAGAATTTATGGAGAAGTGAGAGATGTGGCTTTGAGATTTTTAGAATGATAATGACACTCAAGAGATTTGATTTCTTTCAAATTGCCTGCATTTTGAGAATAAAAAGACCTGCCAAGAAAGAAAAAAAATCCAACAGTTTGGCTGCTATTCACTAATTTTTTGAAAGCTTTGTTTTGAACTGTCAACCAATTTATATACTGTCCGTATATGGCAGTTGACAAACCCCTTGCATAATTTCATCGTTGTTGAATGTTTGGGCCATATATGCCAAACAAGCCTTCCAGATATGGTATAAAAATATATGCCCTGGTAGATGTGAAGGTATTTTATAGCTTGAGTTCAGAAATTTATCTTGGAATGCAGCCACTAGGTGTTTATTTGTACAGTGATAATCCATATAGCTCTGTAAACATTATTGAACCTCTTTCAAGCAGTAACCTGAATGTCATATTTGACAGTTAGTTCATGAGTTGCCCATTGATGGCGCCTGTGCTATAACAAAAAACACAAGCTGACCGGCACAGGAACTATTTGCAAAATCAAAGTAGAGATTCCTGGAAAATTTTGCAAGGTACAGTAGATAAAAGTATGCTACAGATTGTGGATTTCAGAGGCCCTAACATTGGCCTCCTGTGTGGTAATGAAAAACAAAGTAGTATTCCTACTGTCAACATTTCACCCTGATGGTAGAATTGATAGTGAAGCTGGGCATGGTGGTGCATGCCTATAACCCTAACACTGCAGAGGCTGTAGCAGGAGAATTATGTGAGTTCAAGGTCTGTTTCTGCTACCTGGTGAGTTGAAGGCTAGCCTGGGCTATGTGGGGAGGCCCTTTCTCAAAAAAAAAAAAAAGATTGATACTGAATTCTCCTCACAAATGAAGGCAGAAGTGGTCACGTTTTACAACGAAAGCAAGGTTGGAGTAGATGTTGTTGATCAGTTATGCAGCAACTGTGATGTCACTTAAGACACAAAATGTTGGCCAGTAGTTATGTTTTACTGGATTGTAAACATATCAGGCATAAATAGTTCCACAGTTTTTGAAGAAAATAGCAAACTTCCAGGAAGATGGTGGGGTGGTAGAGAGCTGTGAACAAAAGAGCCTCCCCGAGATCTGACGTCCCGACGTTGGAATAGTGCAGTGTGAGGAGAAGGAGGTGGGAGGTGGGTTCGTGGGACACAGGGAGGGTGCGAAGTGAGAAGTGAAGCCCACGGGGGAAACAGAATTTAACAAAGAAAGAGGATTCCAGGCAGCACTTTCTCCATGAGCCTGGGCTCACCATGTGACAGGAGTGGCTTAAATGTGCAGATGCACAGTGACTGCTGGCAACCTCAGAGGCCTCCACTGGGTTGACCAGGACCCATGTTGGAGAGAGGCCAACTGAGCTCAGAGCTCAAAGCAACTTCTTGTTCCATCTCGCGGATACCAGTTATCAGGCTCATGGAGCCTAGCTCAAATTGGAGGAGGCCCAGGAAGCCAAGTTGAAACAAACAGGAGGTGCATAGTCTGCTGCAGGATACACTGGTTGCTCTCAGACTCATAGGCAGAATAGAGCTTGAATGCCAGTGGAACTGAAGGCGCACGCTTACCAGGGTTGCCCACTGCCCTGCTTTAAAGCTGCTGCCGGCTTGCCAGGATTAGTCAGCATGAACCTGAGTTTTGTCTACTGACTGTGTCTACCAGTCATCATAGCAGAGACACACCTTGAGGTGGACATTTTTTTTCTCTTTTTCTTTTTCTCTCGTTTTTGGTCTTTTGGTTTTTTTCTTGATCTTGTGTTTATGTGAGTGTGAATATGGTTTATAGTTTTTTTTTTTTTATTTCTGCCCTGTTTTGTTGGGCTGGGGACCTAGCTCAGCAGCACAAGCACCTGCCTGGCAAGCACAAGGTCCTGAGTTCTGTTTCGGGTTCCAAGGAAACAAAACAAAACAAAAAACCCCTTGACATGTCCTGTTTTGTTCTTGTTTTTATATCTTCCTTCTCTTTTTCACCAGTTCACCAAAGCTTGTGTGATCTTCCTTTGTCCTCTAGCCTTGATTCTAATCTCTTCCTCTTCTGTTTCTCTATGTTTCTGCCCAACCCCTTTTAAATTTTCTCCCCTTAGGGTAAAATTGCCATATGGAGTGCTTGTTTACTGTGTAGGATCTTCTGGTTCATTTTAGATTTTGTCACATAACCACAAATCTAGTTCATAGGGTTAAAGGTGGTAAATTAATGGGTAAAGGTAGGAAGTTAATGGTTACCTTGATTTGTGATTTTTCTTGTAATGAGAACAATCCAAGAAGAAATAACAATCCTAAATACATATGCACCAAATACTGCACACCCAACTATGTAAAACAAATATTAATGGACATGAAAAATCAAATAAATGCTAATACAATTGTAACAGGGGAACTCAATATGCCCCTGTCATAAATACTTAGATCAGCTAGACAAAAAATCAACAATGAAATATCAGAACTGAACCAAATGCCGATCAAAACTAAAATAATGAGGGGCCAGGAATATAGTTCAGTGGCACAAGCACCTGCCTAACAAGCACAAAGTCCTTAGTTTGCTTCCTGCTACAAAAAAAATTAAAATAATAGGAAGTGTATTATGACAAGCTTTGAAAGATACTATCTTTATGCACCAATTGAATGTGATTGCTTCTGACATAGATCCTTTTAAAAGCTGAGACTTTGATACATCTAAATGTTTGAAAAGAATTTCAAATTTAAAATGAGAATTTTAGATATAACATTACATAAGTGATTTTACCAACAATTTTTATCTTATTGTTACATCTGTTTTGCATTTTATGTTAATAACTGGTAGGTAGATGTTTACACATTTCTGTGTTGAAGCCAATATATATTATAGATCACTGAAATTATGAATTCAGTTATTACATGTTCTAATTTTGACATGTTAATTGACAATGTTAGGTTACATTTGAGTTATATGAAACAGCAATAAGAATCATGTGTTGCCATATTACACAATTTAAAAAATTCATTTATAAGTTTTATTTTTGTAGCTATTTTGAGACAATTATTTTTATTGCATAAATACATACAATTTTATATCAAAAAATACTTAAAATACAGTCTCTTGAAAGTTCTTGGAAGTTAACTGTTTTATGTGCAAAGTATAATCTTAGTATGTTTTATGCATATAAGTAGTCTAATTTGAATGTTGGTGTGGCTAACAATATATTTTTAGATTTCTTTATTAGTGAAAGCTACTTAGTGTGATATTTAAGTTTATTAGTATTTCATGAATTTTACTATCTTAGTACCTATCTAGAAATAAATTTTTATATGTGTGGCCTCATAGGAAGAATGAATATCTCTTGCAGTTGCTGAAATGCCATATTTTAAAGATCCTTATAAAACACTTAAACTCATTTTGGGGCTATAGTTGTTTGACTCAGGTTTTTAAATGTAATTTTTTATCAAGCACCACATTTTATCAAAGAAATTACTAACAAGTAAAGTATACAATTAGGAGGGAAAATTTGAATCTTCCATAGTAAAGAATGTGAAAAACATTGTTTTAAAAGCTAGACAATTCTGATCCTTAAATATATGATTCATACATAGTGCTTGGGAATAGTCTTACTGTCGCCTGTCTTGCCACTAAGGCATTATAATGGATAGAATTTACAGTGAAACTTCTGCATATTTTCTCCTGGCATTGGCTGCAACAATGGGAAAGGCAGCTGTTAGAAAACATGCAGGAACTCTAGTATGCAGGCAGGCCCCTGTTCAAACCCTTCTGTGGATAATCTTAATTCTTCTGCATATTACTCTACTGTATAAAGTTCTCTTCAGATTTTGCTTTGTTTAAGGTGGCTCTGCTAACTAGAAAATATGTTGCTCCATCTCTGCTTAGTGTTTCCAAAGGTTACACAGACTCTTGGTGTAGCATAAGAGGGGAGCCTCTGTCCTACTTGATTTCACTCAATTTTGCCCTTAGCTCATTAAACTCTTATAATCTCTTCTCTCCTTACTTATTTGGCTTGTGCAGTTTCTCAGTTTTCTGTATATCCTTTTTCTAAATTACCTAAGTTAAATAATTTCATTTCTACAAATTAATTTTTGTTTTACTACTCTAATACAATTCTTTGTTCATCAGTACTTTGCAATATAAACGAAAAATCTGATATACTTGTTAAATTTTAGTTGAAAACAATTGGATTAGAAACACCAATATTGAACCTTGTGAGCTTTTATGATCTTATGGAAGGGTACATTAAAATTTTATTTTATAATATCAATATAAGTAATGATAGCTTTTATATTGACAGTGTTACTACTTAGCTCATACTTTCACTCAGCTATTATTTTTAGAAATTGTTGGTGTCGGTTTTGTATTGTCATGCCCAGTAAGGGCAAAAAAGATAAACCAAGGCACACTTCAAACTTAATTTAGCTTGGGAAATGTGAGTTTTTTTTTTTTTTTGCGGTACTGGGGATCGAACTCAGGACCTTGTGCTTGCCAGGCAGGCACATATTCCACTAAGCTATATCCCCAGCCCCAGCTTTTTTTTTTTGGAAATGTGAATTTTTGAGTTACATAAAAAAGTAATTAAATTTTGAAACTTCAAGGCTAGAAGTAATGTTCTACATTCCACTTAATTGACTGAAGAATAAAAGCCCTGATTGAAGTAATGGAATTTTATTTATTTCTTATACTGAGAGAGCTAAAGTATGTATATGCAAAAGATGAAAAATAACCTATGTATATGTAAAGGACAAACACTATCCATAATTGTATATGGGGAAAGTTTTCGTTATTCATGCTTCTTGGCATGTGGCTCTAGACATTGGTCCAGAAATGGAAAACTGCCTGGCCTCAGTCTAATAATATTTGGTAAACTATTCATTAGAGTGTTTGAATTCACTTTAAACATTAAGTAATTTTATTAAAAATCCTAATTTCTTATTTTCTCTTTAAAATTGTAGAACTTTCTAGTTTGAGGAGGTTCCAACACAATACTCTTCATTTCTATATACCTATTGGTTATAATAAGTTGACAGAACATTTAATTTAACTTCATTATAGCATTATAGTAAGGAACTTGGAGCCATGGTAGTTACATACTTTTCTAAGTAAAAAGGATTTCATTACTCTTAGTTAATATTGACTGTGGCAGAAGACTTGGAATTATGTCTTTTCTCCCTCCTTTCTAAATCTTAGTTTCTATAACATTTGGTTTTCAGTTGTATAGTGGAAAATAATAGTAATATTGATTTCATGAGGTCTTTAGAAAGTTTAAATAGTGGTTGTAGGATTCGTATTTGCAAGCAGTTTTAATCATTTCTAACAATGCTTTTAAAATTACTTTTGGCATATCTTCAATTTCTCTTTCATAGAAAGTAATGTGTTTTAATGAACTTCTTTTCAAGTTTTACATAGCTATTGTGATATTTTTGAGTAGTACTGATATTTAGTATATTCATCTACTTTTAGTAAAGATACAAATATTCTTAAAATGTTCACTTTTTTCAGTCTCAAGTTATAGTCATTTTCTACATAAGTAATTCATTTCCTGTATAATAAAACCATGTTGAGTTGTTATATTTGATTAGAATGTTTCTTTTAGTATGTTTAGTTTAATAATTAAATTAAAAGGAAATAAAACTCACTGGGGACATGGGAGATACTTTGAAAAAAAGTAATTCATTTTCTAGGAACTGTTTTATCATATGAACACTTTAAAATGTTAATAAAAATTACATTTATTCTATGTAGTATTAAAGTAAAAGCCTATTACAATTAAGATCATTTGGCTTTATGTTTTTGTAAAAAAATTATTTTGCATATAATCCAAATTGTTAAAGTGAGAATATGAGGTTCTGAGTATCAGTATTAACGTAATAAAATGTAACTCTCCTAGAACAGAGAGTAATTAAATAATGTACTGCCACTGCACAGTGCTGTATACATGGAAGGGATACAACAAATGGTGATTGAAATTGTTTCTCTGCTTTAAAATTTCATAGAGTTTACTATGTTACTTTTAAAAAGAGTACTTATATTAGTTTTACTTTTGCAGAGTACTTTCAAGTTTAAATCTGAGAGTGATATTCATTTGGCAGAACATCATAAACAGGTTCTGTACGATGGGAAACTTGCCAGTAGTATTGCCTTTACGTACAACGCCAAGGCCACTGATGCTCAGCTCTGCCTGGAGTCATCACCAAAGGAGAACGCATCCATTTTTGTGCATTCTCCACATGCTCTCATGCTCCAGGTCGGTGAATAGTAGCCTAGTTTTATGTTACTATCAGTATGGACTGTATTTATGCATTAAACTTTGCTCATTTATAAATCTACCATTGCTGTTTCACATTGTGTAAACCTAGCATTTGTCTATTACATTTTTGGGGAGGGGGACAAAATACATTAATATAGTACTATGTCCTTTAACTAAAATGTATTGATTTTTGAAGCTATAATTGGTAAATATAAAGATATACTTTGCTTTTAGCATTTTCTACTTAAACATAAAAATTACCTGAATTGTGCCCAAGTCTATTGCCAAGGATCACTTTTGTGATTCTAGGTCTCTTTTGTTTCCAAATGAATTTTAGGATTGTTTTCTCTAGTTCTGTGATTTTGACTGAGATTTCATTAAATCTGTGTGAAAATTTTGGAAGTGTGGCCATGTTCATTCTACCGGATATGCCTGTCCCAGCACAAGGGCGTCTTTCCTTTTTCTGACAGTCTCCTTGACCTCCTTTCACAGGGTGCTACAGCTTTCAGTGTGAAGGTCTTTTACTTTTTACATTAAATTGATTCCTAAGTTTTTCTTTTTGATGCTATTGTGGAAGAAAGTGTCTTTAATTTAATTAATAATACCTTATTCCACACTAAAATTTAATTTTTAGTCTTATATTTTCAGTGCAAAGATCTCTTACGATTTCAAATTTAGAAACCATTAGCAAAGATAATCATTCTAAAATTATATATGTATATGCATATAAAAATTATATAATTGAGGGCTCTTAAAATGTGAAACTATGTTATTTAATTATAGGATATTTATAACAAGGAAATATTGGTGTAAGTTGTATCATACTTAATAAACATTTCTGTTTTTGAATATAGGATGTGAAAGCTATAGTAACACATTCAATTCATAGTGCGATTCACTCAATTGGAGGAATTCAAGTGCTTTTTCCACTTTTTGCCCAACTGGACAATCGGCAACTCAATGACAGTCAAGTGGAAACAACTGTCTGGTAAGTTTTCCTTGAATGTACAGTAGTTGGTATCTTTTACATACTTAGATTAAACATATATAATTCAATGCTGTATAATGTATTAGAACATCTGAATTTTGACCCTGAAGTGTTAATATAAAATTGTCTTGGAACTAAGGCAAATACATATTTACATACTATAAAATCAACCACAACACTTAGATTCTTACTACTGTAAAATAATTCCTTTCTTTAAAAAATTCTTATTAATTAATTGTAGTATAGTTATTATATGGTTGAGGAAAATTCTTAACCCTGACTTTGTCCTTTGCTATGATTTGCCCTGTGTAGTTGTAAGAAATTATTAGGGTTAGGTTGATTATAAGGATACTATTTAATAACAGTTGATTTATATCTTAAAGAGAGGTATTATTTTATAATTCTGTTAAACATGACTTAAGGTTAGTACAGTATTAATTGGCATTAGCTTTTCTTTAAATACAGTTCATTTTTGAGGACCTAAATAGCATATGCATATTTATTTAAAAATGAAGTAACTTTTAATCAGGTTGAATATCATGTACACTTTTTAAAGCTTCTGTTAATTTTACGAAGATACCTATTTATCAAATTCTGATTTAATGTCTTAGAATTATACATGAAAAATATGAACTTTATCAACAACTGTAACTATGTACATTGTATGGTTTTAGAGTTTGAAGGAGAAATTATACGGATAGGCATTAAATTTTAGTTAAAAAGTTGTATAGGAGTACTTCATTAGTATGTACAGATACGTATAAGATTCTTCACAGGTCATCTAATTTTAAATTGATGGAAAAATTACTGAAGGAAGCTGTGAGAACAATTTTAGGTCCAGTGAAATGTAACACATGATTTTCTCATGAGAGTTGGTATTGTCATTCTGTTTTAGTATAGCTAATAATATTGTTCCTCTCTTGAGACTGTTATAGTATAAAGTGTAACTTTAAATATAAGTGCAATCTGTGCATTTACAGCATTCTTCCATCGGGTCTGCTCTGTTTTATATCAATGTAGTGTAAAGCCTGGAGTTGTCAGAGCTGCAGGCTTTGAGGTGAACAGATAGCCCGAGGTTATGGGCTGTGTAATATCACTTCATCATAACATGATACATAATTGTATTGGGGCAGATCAGCTTACTGAAAGAACCTAACATTAGATCTGGTCCTGGATTTAAATTAAAAATGCTTTGCTGTTTTTTCTCTCAGTGAACTAGTATATATTTATTAGTGATTTAAAGCCTAGTAAATGCTGTGAAACAAACTCTGTGTAACTTAAGCATTCCTAATGAATTGATATAAAATGTATTTTAAAATCTGAAATTTTGTTGCTTAGTGAATAGATGAAGGAATATTTTTGTTTGAATTGCTATTAAATTATCCTAATAATTTATTTCTTCGTAAATAGCTATTATAAAATATTAGTGCAGTAAACATATTGAACAGGTTATCTAGTCCTTTAATTCAGGATGCATGGATTTTTAAAAATACTTGTCTTCAAAACTCATTTCAGTATTTATATTAAACTGTATTTTGATACTTAAGTTATGTTTATTTCATCCAGGAGATAAAGTGTGAGGAGTCATCATACTGATTTTCATTTTGATTTGTTTGCTTTTAGTTCTTTTATGTGATTCACCTTAATTCTCCTTATAATTACTAATTCCTACTGTTTTAGTGGTGTATATTATAATCTTAACTTATAGCTAATAGAAGACATATAGTAGAAGATGAAACACTGTCATCTTTAGAAGCAATGTATAACTGTAAAGTGGTATTTAATTCAGTGATGTGCTATTTTGGAATTCTTATCCTATTACTTTTTGATCAATAGTTTCAAAGCCCTCATGTCTAAGGTGGGTTTCTTAGTAGGTGATACCATATGTTAGTAACATTTGAAGTCATGAAGGGGACTAGTGTATAGAAAAGTATGTGGGTCAGTAGTAGAGTCATTCTTCTTTTTTAATGTTAAAAGCTATTTTGGAATTTCCCCTTTATTTGAAGAATATACATTATTAACTCAGCAAAATTTATAGAATTTGTTGGTTTATGCTTGTGTCATCAGTTCATAAAGATGAACAAGAACTTGAAGTAGGATATATCATCTTATTTTTAGTCAGTATTAAATTGTTCCAGATGAATGACAATCACATTAAAGTTCTTAGTCTTGCAGAGAAAATCTAATACACATTTTTTGTAAACTATTTATATAAGAAATACATGAAAAAATGTTGCAATACTGGCCAGTTTTTAATTACCTTTTGGAGAAATTGAACTGGGATGCAAAATGAGTGTTTAAAGGTGCATTACTTTACTTTCTATGCATTTTCTTTCCTGAGTAATATCTTTTCTTTAATGAAATGTTTTGCTCTTTCCAGAGCCTTACCTCTGTTGCCATTACTGTAACATTTGCATCAATTTTGATGAGTTTTTACTCAGTACAGAGGGTTTAGTATTAAAATTCTTCATTGAAGAAATGATATTATTTTCTGAAGCTTATAAAGGTACATTTTACTTGTGTAGGAGAAGTTTTGTGGTTTTGTTGTATTTTAAATGCTGTGTAATACAGTTCTTATTTCTCTATGTATGGACTTTGAAGTCAGACAGACTTGGGTTCAAAACCTATACTTGATGTTGATTAATAGTACAACTTTGAGTACATTACTAACTTTTTTTAGTACTTTATATCATGACAAATTTAGAATAGTAATAATGCACAGAATTTTTTATTTAGGCTAAATGCAAGAAAATACACAGATCACCCATAAAAGCATTGAATACAAATTTTAGTTGTTATAGTGAGAACAAGCTAGTATTTCTGAAGATGCTCTTCAACACTATAATTTTATTCTTAAAATATATTATGAGTCCTAATAGAAAAACATTATAATGATGCTGCTATTACTTTACATATGAACTTTTCTATTAATGATGCTATTTATACTAGATAAATACTTACTGTGTGTTATATGTTCACAGCAAATACTATGAACTTGCATTTTGTATTTCAGTTACAGTAATGAAAACATTTTTTTTAATTTTAAAGATAATAAAAAAAATAGCAAAATAACAACCACCTAGACAAAAACAAAATGAAGCAAAAATAATAAAAATGATACAGGATTTCAAAATAAAATGATAGGAATTAATAGTGATTATTATATTACATATTATCTTCAGTGAAGTTGCTCAGATTGCCAGATGTAAGAATGAAAGATTGGCTTAGTACTGAATATCTTAATCCAAATGTGGATCTTTAACACCAAGTCATAGAAACTTAGAAGGGTTTATGAATTTTTATTTTAGTCATTGATTTTAGCTTCCCTTGTAGTATTGAAATATCCAGGTAAAATACTGTTCATTGCATTTTTTATAAATAGCCTTTTTTAGGATACAGAAATGGGAAGCAACAAATTAGTAGATAGATACTATTAAACTGACTCAATAGCTTATGACAACATTTATAATATTTTTCAAGTGATCTGTTTTTCAGTAAGTAAATTAGATCGGTTTATTTTCTTCATCCTGTTTACCAGTATTTTCCTACACTTCAAGTAATCCTCCAAAATGATCAACACTATTCAAATGTTTTATTGTTCCTTGGGGAGTAATACTATTTTATATTTGGTTGATTGACTCAGTCCAGTGAATACTGAGAGCCATAACTCAACAAAATACCTTTTACTAGACATTTGGTATTTACTTAATGACTCAAATGAAATTAATAAGTGAATTCAAGAAGTTTTACTCTAATCCTGAAGTGACATGCCTTTTGTATTTTGTCTAGAAATGACTCAGTAAATTAAATTCAAATTTTATTTTCCTTTGAATTGGATAATCAGATACATTGGTTACAAATAAAATAGCTTCTAAAATAGCTTTCTTTAGACTTTTAAAAATGAACCACAGCAACTACATTTGGTGCACAGTACAAAACAAAGTAAATTGTCCTCATTGTGTGACATGGGAAATTTTGGCTTTAGAATGTGTTTTCTGGAACAATTTGATTTTTGTATATCAAAGTTACATCGACAGAAGGTCTCATTAGAAAGTGTGCTTTTGCCCCCAACACTGTTCTTTATGTACTATCTGATCATAAGTTATAGGGATGCCCATGGGTGTGTAGTAGGAATGTGTGGTATATGTTGTGTACTTTTTAAAATCTTTGACTGCTGACTTTTCAAAATTACCAGTTTAGTAATTACTTTAAAAGACAAGCAAATATTTTCACAAAGTACCAGCAATAAATTACTTCTGATAAATATATATATAAAAAAGGACATACAGTGGTACCTTGGTTCACAAACTTAATTCCATGATTTTGGAAAAGATAGCCATGTTGATGTTTGTGCAGGAAAGATGGGCATGATCGTGTTTGTCACCAGATAGAGAGTTCACAAACAGAAACAAAATTTTGCAAAACCAAATTGTTTGCAAACAAAAGCATTCATAAACTAAGGTACCAGTGTAAATTATAGGCTGGTAAAATATTTTAATATTTTTAACCTCATCTAAATATATTTTGCTAATGATGAAGAAGAAAGCAATTGAGTAACTTTTTTACAACACGTGTTAAAGACTTAAGTGGCTTAGTAGAGTTCTGATTCTAAAAGCCTGACTCCAGAGTTCTTACTCTAAACCAATTGAAAATGGCTTTATTTTAAGTGTTATCCATAAATAAGACTATTTTTGTAACTATAGTTAATTCATGTGACAATTTTAATGAATTTCTGTATTTGTATAATTTTTTCCATGGAAATTGGTCTTTTCCTAGAACTAATATCAAATTTAATAACATAGCAAGATACAAAGACAGCATTCAAAACTCAATAGTGTTTTTGTATGCCAATAACAAACTCACCAAGAGGGAAATTAGAGAAACAATACTTTTCATACTAGTATCGAAAAATAGAAATACTTAGGAATTCATCCAACCAAGGAATTGAAAAACCTCAACAATGAAAAATATAGCATTCTGAAAAAGAACAGTTAAGAGTATATCAGAAAATGGAACGATATTCCCCATTCCTGGATAGGCAGAACTAATAGAGTTCAAATGGCCGTACTTCCAAAACTGTTATATAAATTTAATGCAATATCAATCAAAACATGAATAACATTCCTCACAAGATTGAGAAAGCAGTCCTGAAATTCATATGGAACCAGAAGAGATCTAGAATAGCAAAAGCAATTCTGGGCAACAAGGGCAAGGGAGGGGCTATATCATAACCCTAGATCTCAAATTATACTGCAGTGTTACAGTGATTTAAAAAACATGATACTGGGAAAAATAGACTTGTAGATCAAGGAATATAATAAAAACAGCAACATCTGCAGGCACATTTCATTACACGATTTTTGACAAAGCGGCAGTCCAGATCCCTTTGCTGGAGGAAAGATAGCCTCTTTAAAAATGGTGCTGGGTCAACTAGCTATTCACAAGCTGAAGGTTGAACCTAGATCTGTATCTCTGTGCATGACCCTAAAATCAAAGTGCATTAAAGATCTAAACATTAGAAAAGAAATACTTCATCTGCTGGAAATAAAACAGCTAAAAATCTTGAAGACATAGGTACAGTACAGACATCTCAAAAGATACAAACTTTAGAGATAAAATACCTCATTTTCAACCAAGTGAAAGAGACTGCAAGTCTTATTTTTTGGTTTACTACAGCTTAGTAATGTGTTTTGCTTTTATAATATGAGAAGTATGTATAATCTGTCCTATGTAGAATGCCTATCTGATTACCTTTTTGCCTAAGACAGCAAAACACAGATTTCTTATTTGCTGCCTAAAATAAAATTGTTTGGTTACACCACATAGAAATAATAGGAAGTAATCCATCATTTTTGTTATATTTTCTCTGAAAGGATGATTAACTCTTATTAAGCTGGTCTAAAATGTTTCCTAAAATTTTGACTTCGTTCATGGGTTGGAGATTGGAAACTAAATACTCAGTTTCACTTAATTCATGCTTGTTTTATATTGTTCATTCAGGAAGAGTTAGAACATGCTGCATGGATAGAGTGATAAATTTCTTATAGCATCAGTTGCATTGAAGGTGCTTTGTTAGCAAGTTCAAGTAGATTTTGGTGTTCTTTAAATTATTACTGTGTAGTACATCTTTAATGTAGTTGAAGACCTGATTGTTATGTAGGTTCCAGAATCCAAGGAGTTCTATAGCTTGGTATCAATAGCCAGGAAATCAAGGATAAGAAGTTTGGCACCAATCAATTTCTGTGAAATAAATGAGTACGAAAAGTATCAGATATATATGTGTGTGTAATATATATACACATACATATTTATACATGGAGAGTGCTTAATATTTTGTAGTTATATAGTTGATTTATGAAACATAAGATTTGGTACTTTTAGCATTTTGTCCAGTATTGAATATAACCAGATTTGGTCCCTTCCAGCAACTCTCAATGGAATATTGATCAGCATTCAATATCATTGCAAATCTTGGCATTGATCAATCAAATTTTTAAATGGGACTCCTTTTAAGAGTTCTTGTAAGGTCCTGAGTCCCATTCCTGGTACCCCCCAAAAAAGAATTCTTGTGAAAATATTGCCTTGATACAATTAATTTATGATTTAAAACACTGAACTATACATGCATAAATACCTTGCTTGTAGATTGCTGTTGGGGACCGAGAGGGAAGTCTCAGGTACCTCTTAATACTTCATTTGAAAACAGCAGTGAACTTGTTTTGCTGGTGGCTTTTTTACATCATGAGGGTTACAGATGTGTACCTACTACTTTCTATACAAATCTTAGATATTTATTACATTTTAATTTTGGCATTGTCTATATTTGTGATATAATGTTGAATTTGCTCCACTTTAGATACTTCTTTTGCAATTTGTCTTTGTTAATGAATAAGGTTAATCTGAATCTAATTATTAAACATTTTTATTGACATCTTTTCAGATGGATAGATATAAGCATCTTGAGAACATACATTATTTTTGAACATTTATTTGTGGCAGTTATCTGAATATTTATGAATGGGTTATCAAGAAGATGGGCAAGCTTCTTTAACATGCTTATCTATGTTGCTCATCTGACAGATATGTCAGGAATGACAACATACTTGAAGTAGTCAAGAAAAATTTTGTAGAATATATCTGTAATTTGTATCACAATTCTTTTTTTATGCCAACTTCTATAAAACAAGAAGAAAAATTTTATATCATCAAGCAGCAGTTCATAGAGTACAAAAGGTGAATCTTATTTCTAAGATTATTGTATTTATTTAAAAGTATTTCCTCCAAAGTTCCTAATTTTACATAAGGGAATTTCAGAGTCTACTATTAGAGATGACCAATCAACATAAACTTAACATTCTGGTGTGCTGTTGTATAAAGCTCAAAGGGTTTGGAATGTCTTTATCATAGGAAAATGATAAATGTTTGAGGAGACATATAAGTTTAACCTGATTTAAACATTATGCTTAACTGCGCACATGTATCAAAACATACATGGTTATATTAGGAATTATGTATTTTTAAAATTATGAATTTGAATGGGGAGACGACTTCTGCTTTTCCCAAAGCATGAGTCACAGTTAACATAGTCATGATGTTTCATTTACAATGGACTTTACAACAGTTATAGCTGAGGAAATTGTAAATGATGTGCTATAAAAATGAAATAAAAGACTTATTTCAATAGAAGCAAATTTTTTTTCATTATTTCTGTGACTGTGTAAAATCAAGAACAACTTTAAAGCCTTAAAAGAAGTTATTATATTCATTAATATTACAGCCAGGAAATAGACATTTATCTGAAATATGGATATATACTCTGGAAAAAGTGTTACTCCAGATACTTGAATAGAATATACAGAATGCAATGTGAAACATTCTGTTGCCTCATAAGAAGAGTTAGTATAGCCAGGAAGTCTTGTAGACTTTGCCTTGTTGGCATAAAGATGAGAAGAAGATTTTGAAACTGTTTGGATTTATATCAGCAGCTAGTGTATAGCTGGGATACAGTGGCTTGTATGGGGCACTGAGTAAGTGTACTACAACCCGTAGGTGAGGAAGCTTTTATTGAGGAGTGAGCCCAGCATTGAAAAGATACAGTATTTTGGCCTATAGGATGGATTTTGAGACTGCACCTCATTATTGCAGCCATAGCCAGTGAATGTAACCAAAGAGTCAAACAAGCTATGAATACATTGCAATAGAAAACTGTAATAGATAACTGAGTGTTCATTCTTACAAATCTATGTGATGTACCCTAATTAATTGCTTCCTTCTCAATGCAGAAGATGGGAACAGGTTTAATGTAATCTAAAAAACCCAGTATAGGGTAGATATTGTTTTGAAGAAACCCTTTCAGTTTTCTTATCCCATGAGAAAAGCTAGGGGTGTTGTGTTATTATAGTATAACCTAGCTTAAAATTTATGTATGCTGAATTATTGTAATAGGTTGTGTCACTATCAGTCACAGGCAACTGGGAATCAATGTGTGGTTTTGTTGGGGTGGTGCTGGTGGTAATGTGGACAGCTTCCACTCAGAAACATGCAAGGTGTTGTTCTTTGTGGGATCTCATGAGAATTTAATGTACTCTGGGTCAGATCTACTAGAATATCTGATAAGAAAAATAGGTAAGAAAATAGGTAAGATTATTTAGGTAGGTTGGTTAAAAAAACCCTCTAATATACACAGTAATGTACATTTTTTAAAGTCTGATTTTAATAGAATAGGCTATGTTATACCAAAGCAAGCTGAAATTTGGTGGCCTTCCACAATAAGGATTTATATATTAATTATCACATGATCAAACACAGTTCATTTGAGGATCTACAGTTCTGGGAGTCATCCTGATATTTCAGAGTAGGCAGTAGTCATTGTAGGAAGGGAAAAGAGAGACTAGAAAATTATGAGTACATGTCCTCTGATCCTATTTTATTGATTTAGTAACATGACTAGCTGCAAGGGAACTTGGAAATGTAGTCCTGTATATTCAAAAAGAAGGAATATGACATGGAAATTCTTAATATCTATCATTGTTTCTGACATACCTGGTTTCTAAGCTTACAGTGGTTTTTGGTCAGAATGACTTGTCCCATTAGCATGCTAGATCAAATGTTAACGACTCAGAAAGATTTTTTGTTTTGGTGGGCAGATACTGTGTTATCTTAAGTTTTTAACTTCATTGAAATTTGTAAAGAACAGCTGACTGTGCAATACCTTTGAGTTGGTAGTGAGTTCATCGTACTTTTTTTGTTCTCCAGGATAAATGCAGTGGAAAATTGGGATTGTGTGCCAGATATAATAAGAGAGCAAGTGCTCCAAGAGAAACAGACCCTCTATTTTTAGTGCAAAAGTTCTTTGTTAACTTTCCTATTTTCCCACCTTGTTCTCATGTCCTGCAGTCTTCTCAATAAGAGGCAGAGGCACAGATGGAGCCAGAGCTCAGAGTGATCTTCCGTTTAATTAGTGGAGCTAGTGCTCCCAAGGGTGAGACAAACAGTTCTACCGTATCTTACTATTTGTGGTCTCAGGTGTGAACAGTTACAGGAGCACACAGTAGAGTGGGACGAAGACTCTCGTAATCACAGCGTATCAGAGAGATATGGAAAGGGAACAATGAGAGAAAGTAACTCTATAATTTTTAAACAAACTTTTCCTGTGTTGTACCACCGTGAACCCTCTTCACAGCATGGGTTTTAGTTGGTTAAGTAAAGTAAGAACAGGCACAACAAGTTACAGAGATTGGGAAGTATATCATTATCAATTTTCATGGGCAGCATGATTTTCTTCATAGATATTCTCAAGGAATTGATATGCACATAAAGTGCTAATACTGTCATGTTTTAGCAGGTTCACGGGATACAAAGTACTAAGACAAAAACACATTTCTGAAGAGAGAAAGCAAATATCTACACAAATGAAGACATATACTGTGTTCTTGGATAGAGAGATTCAACAAAGTGATGGTGACATTAAAATGATACATAGATTTAGCACAGTATTAATCAGAATGCCTGCATATGTTCCTTGATAAGGAAAAGATGAATCAGGAATTTATATGGAAGGACAGTGTAACTAGGATAACTAAAATGATGTGAAAAAATGAAGTTGGTATTGTACTATCTGGCTTTAAAACTACAATAATTAATTGTGTGCTCTTAACAAAGTAATACATACATCATTGAAACAGTGCATTCCAAAAATAGTCCTACATGGTTTATGAATAATTCTTTTTTGGTAAAGGGTACAAAAGTAATTCAACAGAGGAGGAATAGCCATAAGGCAAAACTTGAGCCTTGACCTAAATCACATACTAAAAAATTGGCTCAAAAATTGTTTGACTATAAAATATGAAACTATAAAACTTTTAAAGGAAACAGGAGAAAAACAATTTACATTAGACAAAGACTTCTAAGACATGGCACCAAATTTATTACTTCATCAAAGTAATAAATTTATAAATTTATTACTTCATCAAAGTTAATAAATGTATTACTTCATTAAAGTTAAATAGTCTGCTTTGCAAAGACTCAACAAAAAGATACGCTGTAGACTGGAGAAACAGAATGCCAAATCTCTTATTTGACAAATAATTTATATCAGGAATATGTAAAAGACTGAGTCTTGACCAGCAAGAAGCAGTGCGATTTTTATGTACAAGCAGAGGACTTAGACAGTTCACCAAAGAGAACATGGGCATGTCAAGATGGCTCATGGAAAGATGCTCAGCATCATTAGCCAATAGGGACAAGTAAGTTAAAACCACTATAGTACTGTACATCTGCCATAATGGCCAGAATAAGAAATATTTACAGTACTAAATGCTGGTAAATACAGTAATGCTTTGGTTAATGAAAATTTTGTTTGCAAACAATTTGATTCACAAACAAGCATTTGGCAAAACGTTGTTTGCAAACTCTGCATCTGGTGACAAACATAGTGGCAGCCATCTTTCCCATGGGAAGACAAATGTGGCCATCTTTTCCAAAATCGTGGAACACAGTGAGTTTGTGAACTAAAGTACCACTGTACTGATTTAATTGCCAAATGGTATAGCCCCTCTGGAATATAGTAGGATTTATAAAGTTAACCATATGCTTATATAATTTAGCTTCTTAAATTTATTCATTTAGCATCTGTGTATTTACTTATGAGAGAAAAATGAAAATATCCACAAACCTTTATGTGAATGTTTATCGTATCCCTCTTCATAATTGCTGGGCTATAACCTAAATGCCTTTAAAAATGAATTGATACCCAACTTGCACATCCATTCATACAGTGAAATACTACTCATCAGTTAACAGGAATGAATTCTGGGTATATGTATCTACTTGGATAAATCTCAGAGGCAGTCCCTTGACAACAAGGCAGGAGTCTCAGAAGTTACGTACTGATTCCATTTGTATGTCTTAAAATTCAAAACTATCCTTATAGGAAAGGATAATGACTACTTGAGCTTATGAGTGTTGAGAGGGTGCAACTATAAAGGTGTAAGGCACAAGCGAGCCATTTTTGATGTGATATAACTGGTTTATATTTTGATTGTGATAGAGATTAAATCTACTTATCTGTTAACGTTTTTAGAACTGCACGCCAAATGTTTAAATATAATAAAAAATTTTACTAGATGGTCATTTAAAATAAAATGAATTGTAAAAACAATAGAAAAATGCTTACCTATGTAAAACCTAAGTATCAAATACAGGAGAATCTGAATAAGCTATGTAGTCTGGTATTTTGCTGTTTAACTTAATGCATTTGTTAACTGCAGCACTTTAGGATATGTTGGTAATCTTGCTTCTGTTAAATGGACTAAGGCTTGGTTGAAAGAGCCAGCATAAGGTTAGAAGAGGCCATTTGGCCTTGCTACTATGGTTGGTTTGATTCTGAAGGGCATTAAAGTATGCATAAACAGTTTAAGATCCCCCATGTATACTTATAACCTACTTCTACTTTCCAATTTGGAACTTTGTAGATTCCTCTTAAGCATAAGGAAATTAGATAATTAAATTTCTAAAGTATTTATGTGTCCATGGTTATAATAGCAGTGGCTGCCATTTGTAACATGGCCAGGAAGTTTTCATAAATGGGCTAGACAGCAATGGTGGACCTATGGCGTGCGTGCCACAGTGGCTGTTTGTTATCATTGAAAGTTCTAAAAGGTTTGACGTGACTAGGCTAGAACATTTAGTGTATTATGAGAGATATTATGTGTGTTGGGGGTTAAACTGCAGGAGTATTAGGAGCATATAAATAACACCTTTTTAGATCTTGAGGGCTTTTTTTTACCATGTTTTTTAGAAATACTTGGTGAAACATGAAATTAAAATCTATTATAAAACAAAGGAAGATACAAATATGTAATGGCCTAACATTTAGTAGAGTTCTCAAGAAAGCTCCTAAGTATCCATGACATGATAACATTCATTTACAAATGGATAAATGAGCCTGATTCTTCAGCAATAAGGTGGAAGTTATTGTGGAGAGATCTCATGGCCAGGATCAGGCTTACCGATTGCATGTGCTATACTGAGTCTCACATCTGCCCTTACATTTTACTGTGTTATATTTTCCTGTTTCCTCACTTGGCTAATTTTCCTCCTTTGACTGTGGCATGAAATTGTATTTGTCTGCCCTGATGAATATGACTCTGTGTGTGTGTGTGTGTGTGTGTGTGTGTGTGTGTGTGTGTGTGTGGTGTGTGTATTTCATTGCAAACTTAGTCTTCACTGAGATTGTATGTTCACATTTGCCTCGTCTAAAAGTGACTGCTAAATGTACTTGCACTTGGAAGCATTTGTTCATAGGTTTTTACTTTGGAACTGTAAAGGAAAGTAACTTTTAATTTATTGAAAATATTTTTGTGACTATGTTACTAGGAAGTAATTGTCCTGGGTTTGAAATTATCTTGGGTGTGGACTTGGGTTGATTTTATTTACAGTTTTCTTCTTGCTGAGATAACACTCATCTAGGAAGATTTTTATAGTGACAAAAATATAGAATTGATGGTATTTGATGTTTTACATACTTGTAATCATCTTTTGAAAGGCTTCAGTTACTTAATTACAAATTAGGCTGTGTTTAAATATTATTTGGGATTTAATCTACTTCTGATTTTATTCTGACAATTATTTTGCCTGTAGGGTTTCTCAAGTGATTTAACACACCTTTTTAGGGTAGAAAGGTGTTGGTTCTCAGAGGGAGTCTTTAATTTTTGCATAAGTTATATTCTTCCTGATAAAAGGTTTATTTTAAAAGCCAGTCTAGCTGTGATACTTTGCTTAGTTCAGTACAAAGCAAATCACCAAGTTCTACCTTCTATGAGTTGCCTTTGAAGTGAACTTAGTTTATATATTCATTTTGAATCATTAGACGTATAAACTTGGTGTATCTTTATATATATCTATAGACAATAAAAGTACCTTAAGGATAATAAAACTTTTTGAATTACATAATATGAGTTATCTACATTATTGAAATGGATGAAGTTATAAGTAAAATCAAGTCAAATATTATATAAATTTTAATAGAATCTAAATACTGTACAGTATATATTTTCATTAAAATTAGTTATCTTTATTCATAGTTATTCAATATTCTCAAGTATTTGTGAGCCAAGACAGTTGAGGCATTTGTTCATAATATGAACGAGAAAGCTCTGGAAACATAATAAAGATATTAAGATATTACAGGTATTTTTATACTATTTCTTTCATTTTGTTGTTAAGGTCTAGCCTTCATATTTTATGACACTTAAATATTATTTCCTAACTTAAGGCTTATTAAAATTGAAAGATAGCAATCATTTTTAAGAAAAAAACTTCAATAGATGATGAGTATCGTTTTTCTTAAAAGGAGATAGGATTCAAAACCTATAAGCATTCCTGAAGTAGAATTGCTTCTTACAGAACATTTGTTACAGTATTGTCTATTGAAAAGTTTAGCAATTGCATATTATGACATTATAATCAGTACACTTTTTGTATATGAAATGAAATACTCCTCTGACAATCTGTTCCTAGGGATTGCTATACTTTTCAAGAGAATGTTCTATGTTGTATGTATTAGTTTGGCTGACACAGCTGCTTGCTTTCTGGATTATCCTATCTATATAGATCCTCTGCAGATGAACTGATGTGTTCTAGACAGGAAGTGGTATGTAGGAGATATAGGAATGGGCTGAAGTATCCTTTATATTTGCCTTTGTATCTAGGGGAGTTGGAAATAGGCAAGAATGGAGAGAAATTTTGTATGGCAGTACACAGAATTTTGCAAGTTTATTGTGAGCCCTGCAGAAATCCGATGCATTTTAGTTACTGGTAAGTTTGTTAAATTATGTTTGAAAATGTACCTCTTCGAAGATGGCCATCTATTTACTATTCCGCCCACCATGTCAAATACACCTTATTTTTAAGATTTTTTTTTTGAAAAGATGTGGTATTGCTGTTGCATTGGGATTAGGTATAAATTAAGAATACATTGATAAGTGAATGCATTTGTTGTTATGGTAAATATTGAAGTGAAATTAACATTTTATGGATTAGCATAGTTATGTGTTAAGATTTGAGAACTGCAATAAAATTAATATTTCTGTTTTTGTAATACTACTCTATAATATTTAGATATCTGACTTAATTCATTAGATGTTTGAGAATGACATGTTCTTCTGACATAAACGAATTGAAAGAAAATAGAAAATCCATGGCATCCTTATAATTTTGTATGATTTTACATAGGAGGGCGATTTATTCTACAAAATGCTGTTTAGCCTTTTCTCATAGACTGTAGGAACAATTGTGAGGCATTTATAGTCTTTCTTTTTGGCAGTGCTAATGTTTAGCAGTTCACCTCTGAATCACTAACTTGTGTGTAGGTAAAAATCGCATGGAAAGATTAGGAAATTGTGTAATTTCTATGTTGTAATTTTCTTTATTCTTTCCCAATACTTAAACAGAAGTGTTACATGTAATACAGTTTTTAAGTGATTATGTGTGAAGTGGTTTTACAGTGATGCAATTGATTTAAAAGGGACTAGATTACGTAATAGCTGTGCTTCTTTACAGGAACATTTGAAAAATTCCAATGAACTCTTTGATAGTTGTGTTTTTCCTAAAGTGATTATCTTCCATTAAAAAGGACTAAGTAAATGATATCATTGATTTGTAATATTAATTTATGTGTTTTGTGGTTAAGCTTATAGGGCTAGTTATTATAATTGGATTTTAATTTCCTGTAATAAAATGTTTTATTTCTGGATAGTATATTTTTTTCTGATATAAGGTACTGCATCAAGATATCTATCTTTATACTAATGATAGCAATAATTTTGTGTGAGATTATTTTTGATTTGAGCAAAAGTAGCATTTCAGAGAAGTGTGTTGTCTGCTAATCCTATTGAAACTAGAAGGGCTAGAATAATTGAGAAGCTGAATAATTTGGGCCTTTATAATTCTGGAGATTTCCTCATTATACATTTTCTTAATTACTTGTAAGAATGAGTACTATTGTATTTAAAACTTGTTTAGAAATTTGTGACTATCATTATGAATATAGAAAATAAGGATAATTATAAAATAATTAAGGTAAACTTTATTTCAATTTCTTATAAAGTCTGGTTTGTAGCAATTTATAAGCTACATGATGCACATGCAGTGGAGGAATATGTGTTTCTATTTTAGGAATACTATATTCATGTAGCAGTGCTGCTGTTTCAAATTCTCACATGTAATGTTATGAAATAATGCATTATCAAACCTTAATTCAGTGAGGTTATTTATTTTTCTTTGGTTTCTTCATTCACTCATTCAGAAGACATACCAAGTGCTTAATTTTGTTTCACATCATTGTGTGCTATTATGTGTTCATTTATGTCCTCTGCAATTAATTGCTAGTTTTCATTTGTATGTTACATGTGTAATTTTTTCTATTATTATGAACTTTTCTGAGAGCATGTGTGAACATTAATATGTTACACATTTTCCTGGATATTTTTTCTGACACTTTTCAAACATTGGGTGTATACATTTATTTAAAAATTATGTGTATTCCAAAAACAAAATTGCATATATATGTAAAATTCTCTGTGACAGTGTGTTATTCTAACAAATATTAAAGTAAATCTTTTTGTGGAAAAGTGATGTTAGTTATGTTACATTTATTTGAAAGAGGAAATACGCATAGATACAGTTTGATGTTTAACTGTGGAATAGAAAAATATTGGTTCTCTTTCAGTTGTATTTAATTTGAAAAAGGGTAGACTATGCTTTTATGCTTGCGAAAACATATATTATTTTACAATATAAGATATAGAAGCATTTGTCAGCAGAGTAGAAATTACACTTAAATTTATCTCTTCACACAACAAATAACTGAAATGGGACACTGTGTTTATAATAAACATTTAATGATTACAAAATGAAATTATCTGTACTTTACATGCAGTGCTACTCTTTTGGCATTCCTGGTTGAACTACTTAAAAGTTCAGTAGCCATGCAAGAACAGATGCTGGGTGGAAAAGGATTTTTAGTCATTGGCTACTTACTTGAAAAGGTAAGTAATATGTATTGATGGTTTTATTGTGCAGCTTTTATAGTTAGACAACTGGCAGTCACTGATACACTGTTAATAATTTCCCTTTCCATTGAGTGTGGTCATATTTTGCTAATTCAGGATTATTTTCAGGGAATATTTTTGTATTGTGACTTAGACATAAATATAGATGTCAAATTAAACTGAATGTTAGAAATGTCCAGTTAAGAAATTTTGAGTTAAAATAGAAACTAAGTAAAATTTTTTTCATGTATGTGTATTCAAGTTATAAGGAATCATTTATTTTTTCCTAGATATTTTTACCTTCTTTAACCTTCTTACAAATCTTATTTTTGCTTAATGATTTGTGTTTTTTTGTGATTTTTTTTTTCACTTATAGGATCAAAAGTTTTATTTGGAATAACAGAAAAATATTTTATGCTCTCCGTCTTTGAAGTTGATATATTTGGATATTTAAAAAATTTTCTCATATCAGTACATAACATAAACAGAAAAAATTAGGTTCGGGTTTTTCCTTTTAGTTTTATTTACATCCTTTTTAAATGCCCTTCTTAGCACATTTTATACCCATAGAATAATGAATGTTGAGTTTCTGACTATGATTTTGCAAGCTCTTAGTTGTGTTATGTGATTTTAAAGTTAAAGTGACATTTTATGAATGAAGGAATTATGCTTTAAGAAGAGAACTATTACTTCCCTTCCCTAGAACTCCTGTTCTTACCAGTTAACTCTAGTGTTCTGAACTGCTCTGAAAGTGAAATGATTTGAGAAAGAATAAAGATAAAATTTCAAGTAAGAGAAACATGATTATTTTCCCCTTGGGAGGGAATACTGAGATGACCTTTACAGATGTTTTTCACCCCACTTCCAGTCCTGTTGCATTTGAGGTACTTGTAAGCTGTCTTTCTCTGAAACTAGTGCTGCTCTTACTGGTGGGTGAAGATGGGTAGGTTATTAAACTGATTGATAGTTGGCAGTGTGTCTTTATTGAAGCATTTTCCCCAGGAGTGCTACTTAGAAATCTGTTAGGTCCTTTAGTTTACTTCCTTAAAATGATAGAATACTATTTTTCTGTGTCTTATACATGAAGAATTATTTAGATGATATAAATATGCTGTATTTTATGTGAACTCGATATTATACACACCTCTGTCAGATCACTGCGCATAGCAGGATCCCTGTGTGTACCTTTTAAAAATATTTTTATCTATGTATTGAGTAATTGTTAACTTTTGTACTTAAAACTGAGATGTTAAAAATTCTATCGAAAGTCTTCAAATCAGGTAATACACTGCCAAGTTTAATGCATACAAAATAGTGCATGGTGTTGATTTGCACTTTTCTATTTCTGACTGATTGGGCATTTTTTTCTATTTATCAGACATTTGTCTTTGCCGTGAAGTGCTTATTTATGTGCTTTAACAATTTGCCTTATATCTGTATGTGTTAGCCTGAACACACACTTCGAAGATAACAATATGTAAAGCAGCAACAAGCGGTGTTTTTTCTTCTGTTGTTGTTGTTGTGGATGTTGTTGCTGTTGTTGATGTATGCCTGTTTTCTTTCTTGTCCTTGGATTTTTGGTTCTTGTGTTTGTTTTTTTTTTTTTTTTTTTTTTTTTTTTTTTTTTTTTTTTTTT
>PVLD010011394.1:0-65535 GCA_004027595.1 Dinomys branickii
ACTTTCCCACGTCTCGCCCCGGCAGCCTGGTCCGCCCTACCACATCTCCCCCGGCATCTCAGAGAAATACGCCCAGTTTAAACTTCCCAGCCGAGGTTCCGGCATTCACGCTCACCAAGTCTGTCTCGAGCTGGTGGTGTTTATTAAGGAGGTTCGCTCCCTTGCTGCTCACCCGGTCGCCATCTTCCCCGGATCCAGAAAGAATATTTCTAACAACATAAAGGAAAGAAAGAATCTGGTGCCCATTGGATGGATGAAATGTGCTCTTTGCACAGGTTAATTGTACCACTTAGCCTTACATCACTTAGAAAGATACTCAAGGGAGAAGAAAGCCAATGTAGAGGTGGTCAGGAACTACGCTGAGTTGAAGAAAGCATCCTGTCATGACCTGAGAAATCTGCAGGTATCAAACATGAGTGTGATGCCACAGACCAGGCCATATGCTACATCTGCTTAGCACCTGCCAGGCCCAAGAGGTTGCACAGAAAACTGCCCCCCCTCCTGTGCCCCAAGTTTGCCTTCCAGGGCTTCATTTCTAAAAGGCAGGGATAAAAAAGGAGGGCAAGGGTAGGGCGGTGCAGGTAAGTGACACTGACCCTCACCAATTCTGCAGAAGGCAGAATCTGTTACCATAAGTCTAGATCCACAGATTTTTCAGTGACAATGATTCTGGCCATCTATGTTAGTATTCTTAACTTGAAAATCCAAAATGCTCTGAAATTTGAAATTTTTTAAGAGCCAACATGATGTTCAAAAATCTTTTTTGATTTTGAATCATTTCAGGTTTTGAATTTTCCGATTAGAAATGTTCAACAGGCAAACTGTAAGCAAATACTCAAAAAAATTCAAGACACTCTGAAACGTGAAATGCTTCTTTACCTAAGCATTTCAAACCAGGTTTACGCAACCCAGAAAGTACAAAATCTGAATAACAGAGACTAAAGCAAAACAGTACAGGCATTTTAGAAAATAATTTGGCAGTTCCTGAAAAAGTTACACCTGGAATCACCATGTGACCCAGCCATTCTGCTCCTAGGTATAAACCCAAGAAAAATGAATGATCCTGGGAAAACACTGCTACTTTCCTGATCCCCAAAGTCAACAATATCACACACACACACACACACACACACACACACACACTCACACACCACTGTCATCACCATTATCATGTCTAATTTACAGAATGTAGAAATAATAAAATGCCTTTTCTAAAAGAAGCACTGAGAAGCACCACAAAATTTTAAAACACACATACAGCTTCTCATAAAAGACCCTGCTGACAGGATCCACTTACGATAAATTTCCTCCTCTAGGCACTTCTCTGACGTAGCACCTTAGATTCTGCTTTAGCAAATACATCATGAGAGGAGAACACACACCCACACCATCAATGTTGGACTTAGCCATTTCCTTTGCAGACTTCACTTCCCCACCCTTGACTTTGAACTTGGCTGTAAGACTTGCTTTGGCCAACAGCTCCAAAAGCTTGAAGGGTTCTTGCATTGTTGGCTCTGGCCTCTTCAGACTGGTGTCGCTTCACAGCATGCTTTGAAGGCCCGCTTGTCCACAGGAGATGAGAGATAAGAGAGTAGCCAGATTCGATCTGCAGGTTAGGGTCAACCCCAGCTGAACGCAGCCCAGATCAGCCAAACCTCTGCTTATCCAAGAGAAAGACAGGCTTCAAGAATAACCCACCTTGACATTTTAGGCCTGAGCAACAAAGGATGTTGGGTTTTTGTCCTATTTATGGAGAAGTGGAGAAGAAAAGATTGTGGGGTATGAGGGTGTGGCACAGAATGAAGAGCTTGGCTAGGACACAGTAAACTGAGGATACCTCTGTAATCCCAGCATTTTAGGAGATGGAGGCAGGAGGACTGCAAGTTCAAGCCCCGCCTGGGAAACATAGCAACTTTGTGAGATTCTGGTTCAAAATAAAATAAAATTGAATTGTATTAAATTTTTTGCAGAGATAAAAAAAAAAAAACAACCTGAGGATGTCCTACCACCAAATGCAAAGGTCCTACCACAAAAACAGAAAAAAGGGAACACTTATTGGACGTGGCCATCCGAATGAAGCTATCAGCACATTATCATGTGGAGTCTGGGGAATAGGTCAGGTCGGAGACCTAGCACTGGGATTCATTAGTGTCTAAATGGAGATTAAAAATTAAGTTCCTTGGGAAAAATATATAGGCAGAAGAGATACACAAAGGAAAAGGCAGGCTAAGTACTGAGTCATGGACATTCCAACGAAAGGACCAGAGAGAAGAAAGGCTGGGCAAGGAAAGCTGAGGGGAAGACAGCAAGGAGCCCTGAAAGTGCTCATTCACCACTGGAGTTGGTCAGTTGGTCCTATGAGGCATCAGTTCATGGGAGCAGTTTCAGAGAATCAGAGCCAGGAGGAGGCTTAGGGGTACAAGTGGGTAAAGAAGAGAAGGCAGCAGGGATGGGCAGCTTTTCCAAGGAGCCTACTGAGGAAGGCAGAGGGTGTGGGATGCTCCTAGTCTAACAATCACCACAGTAGAAAAGCAATTACCCTGATAAGAAAGGAGGGGGAAGCTCAGCAATCTGAGGACGTGGTCTGAGCATCTGCTTAAAGCCAAGGAGTCCTGAAACCCAGACCCTAGGGGCTCATCTGTCCTGCTGTCCCTGGCCAGCTGACAGCCACAGACAATTCCTCTCCAAGACTTTGCAAGCATTACACGGAACCACGGACCAAAGGTGATCTAATACCCTCAGTAGCACTCAGGTTCCATGCTCCTCTCCCTGTGGCTCCAGTGAGAAAACATGTGACAGAATGGGGACACGGCAAGAAATCACGTCCATCAACACGAGAGGAAGGTGGAGCCACGTGAATGCATCTTTGAACTCAAAAGTCCCCCGAAGACCTTCATTACAGAGGTTTTGTGATTCCTACGATCCACGAAAATGGGAAATTGTCAAGTTGCAACATAATAAAAACCTCAGAGAACTACGGCATCACAGAAAACCACAAAGAAAGAAGCAGAGATCTTTCTTTGGGTTTCCAGATAGAGCAGTATTTGTAAGACTTATCCACTAGCTTAAGATTTATGAGTAACAAAATCCAACTTCCTAGAGAACTGATACATTCAGCAGATCCAAAAGAACCCCCTGAATAAATAGAAAATGACCAAACGTAGAAAACCTGAGACTCTCAAGATCACTAAGGGCCAGTCCAGTCCTTGAGCTGACACAGGGCACATCTTCTTCTGGGGATCCAGGCTCAGAATAAACACATGCAGAGATATGAACTCTCTCCAGGTGCCCCAAAGCAGCCCACACCACTGGGCTCCTTCTAACTGTTCTCTAGCATCAATGTCTGCTTCTTCATGATGTCTTTCACACCCTGGCCCAAACTCTGCATGTAACACACAGGAGAATCAAGTTTCCTCAGAGCTGTCCCCAGAGCCCAAGCCACCATCTGACCAGAACCGACCTCTCAATCTTCATTCATTCCCAGTTCACCTTCCCTGCTCCTTCCTCAGTGTTCTGGGAGATTTTAGTTCCTTCCCTTACTAGAGTCTGCACAGGAGAAGAACAACCAGCAGTGCCTCAGAGGTAAAGAGCCCACAGAGGACACTCAGCCTCCAGCTGGGGTAGCTGACCCACTCAGCTCACCCACAGGCTGCAGCTTTCTGTAGGTAAACAAGTAGAGCCCTTTGGGCATGGTACTCTGAGGAAAGACACGCATGTACAACAGGACAAAAGAAATTGCAGACACTTCTGCATGCCAGTTCTCTTGCACAGCTGAGAAAGTGACCTTGAAGGCAGAGTTTGGGGAATAATACACTGAATTTATTGTGCTTGGCTGGGGATGATCTGGATGGAGGCCTTTGGGGGATTAACGATCTACAGAATGTGGGCTTCCTAAGAAGGCCATGGTGAATACCAGTTTCTATCGCCAGGAGCTACACTGAACGTGCAAGGAAAGGATGTCCCTACTTCTCTTCCTTCTGACATCAAGGTCACTGTCCCCAGTGTGCACAGGTCGAGGTCACATCCTCTGGAAAGCGCAAGGCAAGCCGGCCTGCCTGAGTGTGCAATGCAGTGCTGGTGGCCCCACCAGCCTCTCCTCCCTCCGGAGAGGTCAGCAGGGACACCTGGATTTACATGGTGCTCAGCTAGGAGGCTGCAGGTCTTGAACTTGAGGTGCAATTTATTTATATTCCTTCCTTAATATTAATTATTATCATCGTAAGTATAGTTAAAAATATCAAATGAGGATTATTATTATCATAATAATAAAGCAAAAGCCAGGAATTGTGACAATAATGCATAACTGAGAATTAACAAAATAAAATGATGGCTCAATGCTATTGCAGTTAACGACACGAGTAGCTGTGGGTGGAGACAGAGGCTACCATATGCTGGCAGACTGCCCAGTGGTTCCCACCTTATGAGGCTCCACGACCAGCCAGACATCTCCCGTCCTCCTTGGTTTTCGGAACCACAGTGTCTCCCTGGTGGCTGTGAGGCTCTTGGCTTCCCTGGGCTACTTCCTGCTCTGTTTCAGGTTGCAGACACGGTGTAAAGGCTGGTTACTCTGAGGCATCTGGCATCTGCACTGGACACAGCTTCTCTGCCCAGTGCTTATTTGCTGCATGACTTGAGGCACAGCTGGTCTCCTGCGGTTTTCTCTTCTATTTCCTGTCCAGGCTGCACTTACATCCTATCCACCAACCCCTTGGGGAGGATCTCGGGGCTCCAGTCTCAGCGGAGGCCCTGGGTTGTGTCATGATAACCTCTGTGACTCACGTGTGTGTGGACGCACACATGCACTTTAAACTCTCAGCTGAGTTTCTCATTCTACAAAGCCGGGGTAATGACCACAAGCTCCTATAACAGAATACACTCCAAGTGGATAGCATAGTACCTACCAAACAGTAGCTCAAATTGTAAGGGCTACCTGTGCATTGCTGCTAGGGATTTGAAACAGTACAGGCATTTTAGAAAATAATTTGGCATTTCCTCAAAAAGTTACACATGGAATCACCAGGTGACCCAGTCATTCCACTCCTAGGTATAAACCCAAGATAAATGAAAACATATCTAAACAAAACAAAAACTTGTACACAAATGATTCATAGCAGCATTGTTCATGAACAGCTAAAAAATGGGCACAACTCACGTGTCCATCAACTGTTAATAAATAAAGTGTGCTACATATGTACAATGGAATATGGTTTGACCATAGAAAGGCAGGGAGCACTGAAATGCACTACAACAGGGATAAACCTTACGCTCAGTAAAAGAAGTCAGGCCCAAAGACAATACAATGGATAGTTCCACATGTATGAAATGTTCAGGACAGGCAAAACACACAGACAGAAATAGAGTAGCAGTTGCAAGGGGTGGACAGAGTGACTGCTAATGGGGACAAAGTTTTCTTTTTAGAGCGATGAAAATATTCTACAATTATATTGTGGGGTCCTGTGTCTGTGAAACGGGTTCATATTATGGAACGCGAATCATTATCTCAATAAAGAAAAGGAATATAGCGAAAAGAAATAGTTATGGCTGTTTTTCTTTTTCAACTTTCTTGCTTCCGCTGCAAACTGGCTGACAAGCTCAAAGTAGCACCTGAGTCCCAATGTAACCGCCTGAAATGAGCACACAAAGGGCTTCTGCCTTGTCCTCTGCCGGGGCACATCTCTGGCGCTCATTCTGCATCTCGCCATCTGTGCCCCCGCATCTCTCTCTGGGGACCGACCCACCCCCCACCCTTCCTTATCTACACTTTCACTCTTCTTCCTTCTGCTGCTCAGCTCTCCAAGTGCCATGCTGCGCTGCCTAATTCAAATTAGAGAAGAGTTTTGTGTCGTGGTTACACACACACACACACACAGATCAATTTTTTGTTCTTCAAGGATAATTAACTATTATAACTTACATTCCACTGTCTGCAAAGCAATACATTAAAGGTAATTAAATGCTGTGTTTGATTTCAAAAAGATAGAAAACAGTCACCGTGTCAATGAGGATGAAAGGCCACGCCTGCGTCCCTCCCTGTGATGGCCCGCCGGGAGCCAAAATGAAAACTTTTTCAAAATCCATTAGGGGGAAGATTTTTGTTTTTCCCCAAGCAGACAATGTGGTGAGATCCTCATGAATTTTCTCGACCTCTCACATGACAAAAATGTGCCCTCTAATCCCTTCCCAAGGCTAACAACTGCAGGAACTGAACCTTTCACATTTAATTTCCTTTTAAAGCCAGGTTTCTGCGGGGGCTCAGCATGCACAGCAGTGGTGGCTGGAAGGGCTCCAATGAGCAGTAACTGCCTAGAACCCAACATGTAATCATTGTTATGCAAATTGCCTTCTGAGCCAGAAACTCTAAGTCAATACACGTTTTCTCCCAGACCAGCCTGCTCTCTTTCCTAATTAGCTTTTACAGAGCAATGACTCACAATTTTTTAAGGTCAAAAGTCCCCTTTACGGGATAGCCACCTGATACATTGAAGTGTTTTTTGCTCCTCAACGCTGCTTTCACTCTTCATAATTATCCCTTCCTAAAGAGACAGGCGCACAGTTTGTTTGTTCGTGTGTCTTTGTGGCATTGGCCAGTTGGCCACACGGCAGGAGAACCTTTGCTTTTCTGTTACTATTCCTTTTTCATTTCCTCTTTCGAATTTCAATGTACTGGGAAAAAAATGTCTTTCCAGGCACTCAGATTAATCCCTTGCGGGAAAAACTATGATAAAGATATAACCTTGATCCCCCTGGAATTTACAGTCTAGCCAGGGGGCTGAGATACATCCATACTGCTTAGGTAGCTAAGCATATATATATATATATATATATATATATATATATATATATATATCCCCAAGAATAATTTTTATGATGATTCAGGGAAATTGAGAGATCAATACAGGTTCAGAATAAAATATTCATGGCATAATAGCCAAGGAGGGTAAGAAAGGAGAAACGTAGTTCAACACAGGGGAAAGTGTATTTCTCTGCTGTGTGGACTGTGAGTTGGGGTCTTTGAAATTTCTTTGGGGAAGCCCCCCACAGCCAAGCCCACCAAGCACAGCTACCAAGTCCTGAACTTGTGACCAAAAAGGACCAGGTTGCCTCAGACACAGGTGCACTAACTGATTCGCATCTTCAAACAATGCAGGTTTTCCAAGCACACTCCAGTCCTGGACCTAGAGATTGAGCCACCCTAAGCAGACAATTCCGAGCCTTCTACACATCACATCTTAGCCCTTTCTATTTTCCTTTCTCTCCTCGGTCTCCTCTCTCCTTAGAGTACCTTCCCATCTGCAAAAGGTCTCCCTCCCTGATTCCTATTGTCAGTCTTTCATTTTGCTCTTTAAACTGTTGTACATTCATGTGCATCTATACCAACTACCCTCAATGGATGAATGAGTCATCGTGTCTCACAAACAGGTGCTAGTAATAAGTACACAGAAATGAAGAAGAACTGAAAAAAATTCTTAACGTGGTACCACTGAAGCCTAAAAAGGAGAAGACCGACATTGTACGAGGAGTTACAGTAAGTCAGACGTAAGTTCCGAGGACTGGGGTGCCTGACACAAGATGCACCAAATGCAAGGGAAAGTAAGAGACTGATTCACATCTTCAGCCAATACAGGTTTACCAAGCACTCCCCGTCCAGTCGACCACAGATCATTCAACCACAGACCAATGCATGTGGGGGAAAAAATGTGCCCATACTGAACATATCTTCTTGTCATTTCCTAAGCAATACAACTATGTACACAGCCTCTACATTATTGTACGTTTTGTAAGTAATCTCGACGTATTTAACATACATGGGACAGTGTGTGTAGGTTCTGCGAAAATGTGCCATTCTCTATAAGGAGCCTGAGCACTGGGATTTGGGATCCTTGAGACAGGGGGCTGGATCTTGGAACCTGTCCTCACAGATACCGAGGGGGAAAGGCACACAATTAATTAATATTGAGTAGCTGAGTGCACAAATGAAATGCACAGCTAGAGAAGTAAGACAACGGTTTGCTTTCCTCAAAGCAAAGGATGGGTTCACAGAAGGCTTCTTGGGAAAAAAAAGCTTTAGGAGAGATATTGCAAAGGAAGAAGCAATAGGACATGGTACGCAGTTGGCTGAGGGTGAGGAGGAAAGGGATTCCCTCTCGATTCTTCTTAATGACACCATGTGTTATGGGCTGAATTGTATCCCCTCAAAATTCCTGGATTGAAGTCCTAGCCCCTCTACCTCAGAATGTAAGCACACTATGAGAGCAGATCTTTAAAGAGGTGATTAAGTTCAAGTGAAGCCTGGAAGGGGCCCTCATCCTATCTGGCTGGTATCTGTACACGAAGATCAGGGCTTGCTGGGAGTGGTGGTGCCCACCTGTAATCTCAGCATTTGGGGAGGCTGAGGCAGGAGGATTGAGAATTCAAACCCAGCCTCATTGTGAAGGCCTTGGATCAATCCCTGGCACCAAAAGAAGAGGTGGAGGATCTTGATTTTCTGCCTCCAGAACTGAGAAAAGATTTCTGCTGTCTAAGTCAGTCTGTGGCATTTTATCACAACAACCAAAACAAACTAAAGCACAACCACAGACAATGCCACTGAACTGTTGAGTGTTTTGCGGTACTGACATCAAGGCAGGGCTCAGGGTTAAATAGATAAAATGGAAGAGACTCGTAAAAGCAGAGCGACAGACAGGTGGTGTGGAAGGTGAGCCACATACCTAAGCTCTCTTCCAACTCAAGAGACCATCAAAGTCCTTCTTAGTTTCTGGCAAACAAGTGCCTAGAGGGCCAGCCACAGCCATAAAAGTTGAACACCACTGTCCCTTCCTTATGTTCTCTCAAGAATCATGATGAGCACAGGAAAGTGTCCGAACGAAGATCTCAGTGCAGGGCTACCCTGGACTCAGCTCTCTAACACCCTGCGTGTCCATGTCCTCCTTTCTAAAATGTACTTGTTTTCCTATCCCTCAGATTTGCAGCCTGTGCTCTCGGAGAAAAGAGAAGCAGGAACTAGGTTCTCTCTTTTTTTTCAATTTTTTTATGTTATTTATACTTCAGATTTAAAAAACAAAACAAAACAAAGAACTTCCCGCTTCAATTTTAGCGGTTCTGGGAATTGAACCTAGGGCTTTTGCACTGTTTTGTTTTGTACTAGGAATCAAACTCAGGACCATGCACTGAGCTACATCTCTGGCCTGCAGTAAGTTACATCTCAGCTTGTTGTTATTTTTCATTCTGAGAATCATTAAGGGTCTCATTAAGCTGCTTAGCAGTCCTCCTGCCTCAGCCTCCCAGAGTGCTGGGATTACACCAATGCCCTGGGTTCTTCCTATCTTTTTCTTTCCAAATGTAATCATCTCTTACCAATCTACTTTCAACACTTGTCTTAAATTTTATTCCTTTCATTTTACATATATTTAAATTTTAAGGTCACGCTTCATTTTTCATCTCTATCAAAAAGCTCAGCTCTTTTGTCTTATTGTTTTATTTCTTATAAACACTTTATTTCCTTGTTCTTGTAGTATTTTTTTTATTTTCTTGTTTCCAGAAAGGTTTTAACCTTCTGACCTCCTCTTCGGGCCCTCTCATAGTCTTCCTTTTCTATGTATTACTTGAGAATTTGTTTCCCTATTGGGCAGCAGAAGTTGCGGCTGTGGGATCGTGGGGAGCCCCCTACGCCCACTGTGGACATTGGGGGCTTCCTTCCTCCTGAACACCCTGCAATGCCCAGCATGGATCATCTAGAATGACTGAATTCAGTAAGTCCATACACCAAGCCTCAGGTTCACCACACCGTCCCACTCTGTCCTGCACACCTTGGGAACCGTCCTAGCAAGTCCATCTGTGGGAGAGGACGTGGTTCCTTGTACCCGGTATTTCTGGGAGATGAAATACATGGTTACCCGGTCAAAGAGCAAGTCCCGGCCCCTGATATTACCAGGGAGCTTTGCCTTCACACTCTTCCACTGCTCCATGTACAGATAAGGTCAGGGGAAAGAAAAATAATATCCACAGAGCTTTACTGAAATGAAATACAGAGCGGCCATTCCTCTCAAGGCTTGAAAGTTATTTGGGGAATAAATCTAACCAACTGTGCGTTGCGTCCTGGTTTTGACTGACTCCTGCAAAAGAGGATTTACTGACCTGGTGTGAAGAGACCCACCACGGCGGCTGCTCTGAGCTGTCTTTCAAGGGGTCCCGCCTTCTCTGTTCTCTCCTTCTTCTTGGGTGACACAACCCTGACTGTGTGGCATGTTGTCCGGCCCCAGGATGAATCCTGCCAGCCTTCTGCTTGTCATTTTTCCGGCCCTCTTGCTCCTAACTGCACCCATGTGCCTCTGTCATGGTCAATTTACAGCAAAGTCTTCTCCTACAGGATTCTGGAAAGGTTGTCTTCCCTGACAAAGAGGACAGGTCTTTTCTGTTTACTCTGCCCGGGTTCTTGCTGTTGGGTCATAAGGTTTTGATCAACTGTGCAGGAAATACATATACCAACTGGAAAAGGCATACTTCTGATGCTAGGAGCTATGAACAAGCTGGGACCTCAGTCCTCTGGGGTCCTTGTTTAGTAAACTGTAAATATCTCCATGTTTTCAGACACGGGTAGGTATTTCACTACTTATGAATAAATGCAAGCAGGTACACAGGATGCGAGGTTACATTTATGAAGACAGCACTGCTGACACCATGGTATGATCCCTGGAGTCCTTTAGAACAACATAAGACACCTTCGTGGGGTCTCAGCACCAGGCAGAGCTATGCTGCTTCTGACTTGCTTTACACTGAACACGCAGTGAACCAGATGGATGATACTTTTTTCTTCGTGTTGACTGGCAGGAGACACAGGTCCAAATTTGGGACCCATTTCTGGCTAACATTGATTACAGCCTGGACAGTGTACAGTCACTTGGTTCTACGCCCTGGCTTCCTCCTCAGTCTCACTTGCCCTTCATCATGAACTCCTTAACACAATTATTGTTATCATTCTAACATTCTGGATCTGTAAGCGCAGTGATTAATTCTGTGCATCAACGTGACTGAATTGAGGGATGCCCAGGGAACTGGCACATTGTCCTTCCAGGCACATCTGTGAGCCTCCCAGGGAACTCAGTGAGGAAGACGCACCCTGGATGAGGGCAGGCACCGTGCAATGCCTGCAGGCCCAGATGGCCAGGAAAAGGAAGGAGTACATGAACTCTTTCCTGCACTCTTTCTCTCTGTAACCTGCTGGTTCTTTGCTCTAGAACCAAATGTATTCTACCTGACACCTCACTTGAATATCAGACTGTAGCATCTTCAGCCTCCAGTCTTGAGAAAAGCACCAGGAACATTTCAGGGACTCTGGACCTTAGACCTTTGACCAGGGTCTGAACCAATGGCCTTCTTGGTTCTGAGGCTTCCAGGTTCCTGTTTGATCCATAGTACTGGCTTTTCAGTCTCTCTGTGTGTGTGAGTCCATCTAATAAACCTTGGTCTCTCTCTGCCTCTCTGTCTCTGCCTCTCTATCCCTCCCCTTGTATCTGGCAAATGTACTGGACTTTACACATTTTTTTTTTACCTATTAGTTCCTTCTCTGGAGAGCCCTAATATAATAAGGATACCTTTCTAGCATGCAATGTGTATGTGGTTTCAAATTGATTAAAATTAATAAGTAAATACAAACAGATGGGCACTTTGGGAAATGTGTTGAATAACTAACCCAACAACGTTTCTACAAAGGTTATGAAGGTGTGGTTTTCTCTGCTTGGCAGAGAACCTGGATGGCTTCCCAGAGGTGCTGACATTCGGATGGTGGTCTGCAGGACCAGGCTGTGTGCCAGGGCACAGAGAGGTGGATGTTCCCAGGAGGAGGCAAGGCCTGAGCCTCCCACACAGGCAAACTTAGTGGAGAGAAGCGGGTGTGACATGTGGTGCAGCCTTGAAGGCAGGAATCTGACTACCAAGGGGGTGGATGTGAGTCTCTGGGTCACAGTGAACCATGAGGTGCTTGGCGTGGGGACAGAGCGAAGAAATGACCACTTCTGTGTCTCATACCATCAACACGACCGGGACAAAGGTTAGAAAAATAACAATGGAGAAAAGAATGACCAGGGCGAGATGAAGTCAGCCGTCCAAATCTGATTCCACTTAGAGGAGTGGCAGGGAGAGAGCAGAGGAGAAAAGAGAGACCACGATGTAAAAGCAGAGAGGAGAAGAGTGGCAGCTCTGTGTCCCCACCCCACTGTCCCCTCTTGACTCCACACCGCTGTTCACTCATCTTCTGAGTTATTAAGGCACCTAAAATCCAGCACAGTCCTGGGGAGAAAGAAGGGCTCTCAACCAACTCAGGGAGGCAGACAGGTCTGGGGGAAATTCACAAGGACAGATGTGAAAATCAAGTGCGGGATGGATTTGATATAGAATATTCAACAAAATTCTCTCTCTCTCTCTCTCTCTCTCTCTCTCTCAAAAGGAAAGGCACGGAGATCTTGTGACATCAGACCCAGTGCCTCCTTTGAAAGCAGTTCTATAAAAGGCAGCACCAGCAGCCAGGGAATAGGAAGGGAAATTCAGCTGTCTCAGGGGTCGGGGTGACCCTCTGGAAACAGACGCGATCACACCCTGCCTCCGTGCAGGCTCGGGAAGGCAGACTGTGCCCACGTCCAAGCTGCAATCCCGTGCTTCTTTCTCCCTCTGTGAGCGTCCTAAAAGGCTCCACAAAATGTGAGTCAGCACCACAAGAAGAGCGTCCCTTCCTAAATAGCCAGCCTTCGGTTTCTCTGTTCGTGTTTGCTGCCTGCTCCCTACACCTTCCAAACACCATCTTGTCAACCAGATCTCCTTTTGCTGAGGCCTGTAGCTTTGCCTGGCTTGGATGAAATGCAAACACACTTGGGCTCTCAATGGCCCTTATGGGGGCCCTTGCCACCAACCTCCCGCTGGGCCCCTTCTTTCCCAGAGGTCTCAAGGTGGCATTTACTGCAGATCAGAAACTATGAACTAAGCCACCAATTAAGAAGCTTTGCATTCTCTCAAGAGGCAGAGAAGTGCACGAACGAAACAGAAGACATGCTTCAAACATTACCATCTTTCTATGCTAAAAATACTGTTCTAACCCAAACCCATCAACCAGCGGGTCTCTAGATCAACTTCTCACCTCTTGGTTTATTCTGGTTCTTTCCACCATGTATCTCTCATAGAGTAATAAGTATTTCCATTTCAGCGAGCCCTCCTTAATTGTGTGCACCCTGCTACAGGGATTGAACACAGGGCCAACCCACTGAGCTACATCCCCAACCTTCTTTGTTGTTTCTTCAAATTTTTACTTTTATTAGTCCACGTCTGCAGCACGTACTGATCATAGGCATCATGGGGAGATGGTACATGTACGGAGTACACCTTGGTTCTCTTCCTCCCCTTTTCCCTGTCCCCTCCCTCCCCTCCCTCCACCTCTCCATCCCTTCCCCACAGATCCACCACCCTGCTTCCTATTATCTATCTTTTATTTTGCTCTTTAATTATTTATGCTTTGGTTTTCTCATATAAGAGAAACCAAGCAATATTTAAGCTCGTCTGTCCGATTTATTTCACATAATGTTATGGTCTTTTAAGATTTTTTAAAAATTTGAAGTAGGGTCTTGCAAAGTCACTAAGTTGCCCATACTAGACTCAAAATTGTGGTCTTTCTGCTGTAGGCTTGCACAGAGCTGGGATTACAGGTCTGCATGACCACACCCTGCTCACTCTAATTTTCTGTAAAAACTGTCCCTATCCTGATATTTGCCAGGCTGTATCCTAATTTTCCATTTTGATAACTAATTCCTCCAAAGGCTGTGGGTTTCCTCTCATGGCAAGCACCGGGTCTTATTGGCTCTGTACCCCCAAACCGAGCAGTATAATGCATGTGCAACACACATTCAAATGTGTCAGAAACCACAGTAAGATACCATCCCACATCTAGTATGGCAGGCACATGTTAAAATAAAAATTATAACAAGTGTTGGTGAGGAGGTGGGGACACCGGTACCTTGCACACTGCTGATGGGAAATTAAAAAGGTATAAGTTTTATGGCAAACAGGAAAGTGAGTCCTCAAAAATTAAAGATAGAATCACCACACAACCCAGCAACTTCACTTGCGGATCCATGTCCAAAAGAACTGAAAGCAGGGACTGGGGCAGATCCCTGCATACCCTTGTTCATAGCAGCTGTCTGCCATAGCCAAGAAAGGAAAGAAACAGATGAATTCATACATTAAATGTGATGTAAATTGGTTGTGGTTTCTACCTATGATCCCAGTACTCTGAGAGGCTGAAGCAGGAGGATCCCAAGTTCAATCCCAGTTTGGGCAACTTAGTGATATCCTGTGCCAAAATGAAATAATATAAAAAGGGTTGAGGATATAGCTCAGCACAAAGGCTCTGGATTCAAACCCAAGGACCAAAACGGAAACAATTTAAGAATGGAGGAAAAACACAGCAAAATACACCATTCGGCCTTGAAGAGAAGGAATGCTGGCCCTGCTACAACAGAGAGAGCTCAAGGACACTAGGTGAAGTAAGCCAGTTACTAAAGGAGGACTAGTATCTCACTGCATCCATCTGAAGCAACTGCAGGGTTCAAATCCACAGAGACAGGTGCTGGGACAGGAGGCATAGGAATTATTCAAAGGCCACAGAGTTTTATTTCACAAGACAGAAAGGAGGTTAGCTGCATGGAAGTATCAGTATGATTAATACCGCTGAGATTTATACTCAGAAATAGTTAAGACAGCAAATTTTATGCTATGTGTATTTCATCATAATTACATTTTTTTACATGTAAACAAATCATGGTATGCCCCTGCTTCATACTTCTAGTAGCTTTTCAGGGATCTTTATATATATATATATATAAATGTGTGTGTGTGTGTGTGTGTGTGTGTGTGTATAATTTTTTTAAAGGCAAAATACTTCAAGGGAAGAATTTTCCATGATCAGTCAAACTATGATTTCCCCTGGAATCCATAATGTTAGCTGAAATATGAAAACCTGTCCCATCCATGTGACACCAGGTCACCAGCTTGATGAACCCTTTAGCTTTGTATGGCTGCAAGGCTTGTGGCTGTCAGGACAATACCCTGCCTTTGCCATTGTCATAACGCCCACCAAATGCACTGTGCTAGAGGAGAAAGGCTCATAGATTTTGTGTTTTGACACAAACACAATAAGATGCACATCTATCAAAAAATAAATAAAAACAACCAAAAAATAGGACCAGACTCTTTCTGGGGAGCAAACCCAGAGCCTCTGCACTGAGCTACATCCCTCGTCCTTTCTTCACTTTGAGACAAAGTCTTGTTAAGTTGCCCAGGCAGGGCTCAAACTTGTGATCTTCAGATCTTCCTGTCTCAGCCTCCCAGAATGCTGGGGGTGCAGGCATGGGTCCCCACACCCAGGTCAGGAAGAGCTGCTAATGATTTCACGCCTGTGAATTTCCAGGACAGACTCTGCCATCCTGAAGGGGGAGAGAAATTTATTCTTGTCAAGGGTCAGCCAAAAATTAGAAACTGTGGAGCTTTAGCCTGCAGCTGGATTTGTTCTACAATTAAGGAGGAGAGTTGGCCCAGAAAGAAAAACGGTAAAAATGTGCTAACATAAGAAGCTTTACATTAACATTTAGTTCTGCTCCTATAAGCGGCAGTATGGGGGAAAAACAACCCAAAGAATCAGCAAAATTAAAATATGCTCAAAATTAGATTGTATTTAATAGAAGAAATATAATGCAGAAATCATGGCATTTAATTTTATTTATCTGTAACTCTACCTACAAATGTATCTACAGCTGGGTCCTACCTGCCTCTACTCTATGCCTGTGCTTTTGCTTGCCCCTAAATGAGAATGACTGGTTTCTAAGTAAAACACTGCACTTACATTTACAACTGGCAATGGACCCTCGTTTAGCAGATCATTGTCCATACTGTGATCCAAACTATACAGACCCCATGGGCATGTGGGGCGTGCGCATCTTAAAAGCTCTGCTCACTGATTGGTTCCCACTGGCACAACTTGATGTAGCTCGAGAAAGCTGCTCTCAGAGTGTTTTCTAACAAAAGCAAGCAGGTAGCACTTCTTGGTCCAAACCCTCTCCATTTTCTACAGCTTGACCATCTATTAGCTGCATGTAGTCAAACATTTACAGAAATCCCAGGCAGGCTCAGAAGGGAATCTGCTCAGGGAGCAAACAACAAGAACTTAGATATGAAGCCACTTTGTCATCTCTCCCAAGGTTTCACTTTCCATCTACCTGACAAATCCTCAATCCAGATCTACATTTCTTTTTCCCCAAGCCGCCATGGTTCTTGTAATCACTCAAAGTTTATGCATTGGAAGAGCAGGGAATATAGCTCAGTGATCAAGGTCTTGCCTAGCCTGCATGAGGCCCTGGATGCAATCTCTAGCACCACACGCACACATACGCACTCATGCATGCACGCACACACGCACACACAACTCACTATTCACTGGGTAAAAGAACAAATGAACCACTAAATCAGTGGGTACTCCTTGAATACTGCTGACTCTTCCAAGTAGGAAAGTTTGCAATTATCAAGCAGGTGCCTATCCAAAGAGCAGAGACAAGCTATGATTTCATTCAGACCAGCAAGGTAGGCTGAAGAGACGGGCCAGAGAGATGAGAAGGAGAGCTCTGCTGACCTTCTTAAGGGACAAGCTCATTTAGTATCATTAATAAGCTCAAATGTACACATGTGCACCTTGGGCAGGGCTGGAAATCCAAAAGCCAGCTCTTGTCTGCCGTCTCCAGATAACTGGAACATGGTTGTTTATAAAATACTTGCCTCACCACTGCCCCTGGGGAGTTAAGCTATTATTTGGATCTTGCAGAGAAAAACTGCACTGTTTTGTTTTCAGACTTCAAACAGAGAAATTCCAAGGGCCCCTCATTAATGTCTGAGGTCAAGTTTTGGAAGAAATATGGTTCTTCATCAAATATAACGGCCTTTTTAGATGGGAATGCAATCTACTCTGAGTCAAGGAGGAACAAAGGCACTAATTCTCTAAGGCTAGAGAATATAGGAATTGTTTCCAGGTAACAGATCAATGTACCAAGTATCAGCAATCACTCCCTGGTGTGGTCGAAATACATGCTGAACATTTCAACTAAAAAAATTATAGTAGGAGACAAATTGCCATTCATACCCTTATAACACCCCTCTTTGCTTCTAACACTCTTATCCCAATGTGCTTGTCACTTTTTGAAACATTTCTAAAGTTCTCTTTTGTACCTTTATGAGGTATTTTAAAAAATATGGTGAATGCCTCTGCTGAGGGGCATCCAACAGAAAGGCAGACTTGTAACAGCATCACAGTGAGTCCTCATCCACTTATTCACCACATCTGTCACCGTAAGACTTCTGACTCTTCCCCAGAGATGAAGGGACCATGAAAAGAAAATGTTTTGAGTCAATTCAGCACATCGAGGCAGCCACAACAGCACAACTAAAGACACTCATGAAAGAGGACGTCCAGAGCTGCTTCAGAAAGTGGCAGAATGATGGGGTAGGTGTGTGTGAAGTGAAGGGGAGTACTTTCAGGGGGACTAATGGAAGTGTGTCTTTAATCGTAATAATTTTTAGAAAACAGTCACCATATTTTTTATCATACTTTGTACTTCAAAAAAAAAGTAGACTCTGACATCCTTCTAGCACAAGTCAGAAGCACTCTGCCTTGGTATCTGACCATGTCCTCCTCAGTCTTGAGTCTGCAATGTCTGTTCAAATAGCCTTCATTCGCACAGACCCTATTCATTTCGACTTTAGAATTCCTCATTCAAAATGAGCTGGCTAATTTCACTTGCATATAACTTATGAATAAAATGAAAAGAAAGCAATTAAGTGGTATAAATAAGACTGGCATGCCTAACCTACTGAAGCTATCATATTTTTGAGGATATTAGTATATTAATCACACACATGAAAATTGCTGCCCCTTCTTAAAAAATGAGTGCCCTGTTTTGAATAAGGCAAGATTAATAGTCTGAATTTTCTTAATAAGAGTTATACTATCTTCCTGAAAATAATAATTTAATAAGACCCCAGAAAATAGTATCTCTGAGTTTTCACTCAATCAGACTATGTTTCTCTTGTCATGATGGTAATATTCCCTGAGCTTACTGTACCTGAGCTTAGAAGCAAAGGTCAAGGAGACTTACGTTTCAAGAACTAAGAGAAGGTGTGTGTACACACATGGTCTTGCACAAGTGTGTTTACATCTTTCAGGCCTGGAAATTAATGTGCAGTGTGAGGTGTGATAAAAAGAACTGTGGTAAATATTTAAATAAAAATATAGAAATTTATCATAGGAAAAGACACTGTCACGAATCACCTTCAGGATACTCCCATTGGTTTTGAACACACTTTTCCCATTGTTCTGGCTACTTCCTGAAGCAGTTCTGAAAGTCCTCTTTCACGAACGTCTTTCATGTCTGCCTCCATGTCTTGAATCAATTCAAAATGCTTGTGGTGATTTCTGTCAAATGAAAACATGACAGCGTGTCTTCATCCACCTTATTCACCCGATCTGTGCATCACTTCTGCCTCTTCCCCAAACTCAAAATGATCGTGAAAGGTAAACACTGTGCTCGGAATCTATTCAGGACGTCAAGGTACCTTCCAAAGCATGAATAAAGACACTCAGGAAAGAGGACACCAAAGCTGCTTCAGAAAGCAGAAAGAATAATGGGATATGCATATTTGAAGCAAGGGGGAGTGTTACGAGTGGGAATACATTTTTAAAAATGTGAACACTCACTGTATTTTGTAATCATTTCTTGTATTCCAAGGTGGCCATTTAGAGAACTCTCGTTTCGAAACAAGTCTTTGTATTTTCATTATAAGACTCGTTGTTTGCGATCACACTCTGTACCCACCTAGACACATTTTCCAAAGTCTTTCAGTTATTATAAACAGATTCTTCATCTTCCTCCCTTGGATAAAAAACAGAAACTACCAGAAAGAGGTAAAATTTTAAAATAGCAAAATCAGTTTTTCCACCTATATGTACAGTTGACATCATTCATTTTTATTTTACTCTGGTTAGAACACTTAATGGGAGATAGAAATGCTCACCAAACTTTGTAAGTATATACACCTACACTGTCAACTATAGGTGCAGTGCTGTGCAGTAGATGTATGGCTTACTCCTCTAGCTTAACTGAAATTTTATGCTCATTTGCTATGGTTAGGTAAGTGTCCCCTGAAGGTCCCTGTGTTCAAAGCTGGTCTCCAGAACCACGCTACTGGGAGATGGTGGCACCTTTAGGAGACAGGGCCCAGTGGGAGACCTAAGGTCACTGGGTGTGTCTTCAAAGGGGACGGGGGAACACCAGTCTGCGTCCTGCCTGGTGATGTCAGCATTTTTGTCCTACCAGGTGCTCCCCGCCATTGCCCCTGCACCCCCACCAGAGGCCAAAGCAATAGAACCACTTGGTCACTAACTGGATGCTCCCAAACCATACACTAAAGAAATCTTTTCTAAGTTAATTATCTCAGCGATTTTGCTACAACAAAAGGAAACTGACACACACCTTTGACATATGTCTTTCCATCTTTCAGCGGGTGAAAGAACTGTAAGACTAACAGAAAAAAAGTTAATACAAAGTGGCCATAGTAAGCCCTTCCTTATAAATAATTAAATGTAAATGGATTAAACATTATTCACTTTTAAAATAGTTGCTATTAAAGGAAAACGAACAGTTTATGATAAATTATGGAGAAGAACTGAGTCCAGGCTCCAAGGCACTTGCAGAACTGACGTCTCCTTTGCCCTCACCGGAGGGTGGTGAAGCTTCAGGAATCGAAGATCACTTGCAAGGTCCCTGGGTCACATGCTCTGTGGGAACCGGCCATCCCCACGGCAAGGAGGAGACGCAATGACGGGCTTGGATTTGGAATTCTAGGAATCCTTGGCTCTCCTCGGTTTTCCCTTTTAGAAATACCCTGTGGAATGTTCAATTTCTGCTGCCAGCATGTTGACAGCCATGTGGAGATCCGTATACGTGTGAGTGTAAGTGTGTGTGTGCGTGTGTGTGCATGTGTGCACGTGTGTAAACAAACAAATGACATGTTTTCCCAGCTGGGAGGAACAGCTGTTTCTCACTTACTCGGATCAGAGAATAACCCTCGTCCATTTGCCTTCCTGTCAGAGCCCATGAATGTCCAAGAGCCAGTGATTCAGAAGGAACCAGCCACATTAGCGCCAGCAGAGGGGACCCGTGAGGGGAGGTGACCAGACAGACCTCTCCCTCTCCTTGTCCCCCATGGCAGCATCTTGGTCTATTCAAGCTCAACAAGCCTCTTGGTCGAAGTGGGACTTGGCGCCCCAGGCCTCTTCACTTTAATGAGCACGCACAAGCTTTCACCCTACATTAGTAAAAGGAGCCTCAGCTCCCAAGGGTGGCAGCGGAATGATTCTGGGCGCCTCCCCTCCAGTCTATGGGACAGGGTGTCATTTCTCCCTAGTCATCATCAGGCGAGAAGGAAAGGCAGACTTGGGGACCCTGTGATCATGAGACTGGTCATCCCCTCCAGGGAGTGAAAGCAGAGACTCACAAAGGACCCATGGCTCGGCTGACCCTGGCCATGCGCCTTGCCATGCTGTCACCTCTGCACGAAGTCCTGTTGATTCTGCCACCGTAGCTGTCACAGTGCTGAGCATAGGGGTGGGGTGGGGGTCTGTACACCCAACAAGTACCAGGACTATGTGCTCAGTGCCCAGCACCCAGGAGACCCCAGCCTATTCCTAGGCAGTAGACATGGGCATTGTACAAACCATCCCACTTCACAAGCCTGCTCTGAGGAACTCATGAGGTGATGCCCACTGAGAACTAGGAATACACAGAGGTAACTTCGTAAACCACATTTCCCACCATCCCTGTGTGCACTGATGGAATACAGTAACAGTCCAGAAGGATCAAGTGCACACCAGTAATCTCAGACTCTGGGAGGCTGAAGCAGGAGGATGACAAATTTGAGGTGAGCCTGGACAATTTAGCAATTTAGCCATATGCTGTCTCAAAATTAAAAAAAAAAAAAAGAATAGAGGTGGGATATAGCATAGTGCAAAAGTCTAGTGTTCAGGCTTTGGTTCCGCAAAACAAACAAACAAAACTAACCTACCTCCCAAGAGGAAGACTAATCATTTGCTGAGACCACTGGCCTTAAAAGCTGACAGCACAAAGATCACAGTGAGCCCTGGCTGAGTCCTTTGCCCCAGACTTCTCTCCAGGCTCAGGTTCTCACACTTGTCAAACAGGGGAGGGCCCAGGGGCTCAGAGCCTGTCCCCAGCTGTGGGAAGAGTCTACCTTTCTCTGCAGACCCCTGGCTGACAGGCTCCGCCCCTCATAGTTATAACTCTGTTTTCAGAGACACAGGTGGCAATTCGGCGTCTGCAGCCAGAGATGTGCACACCCTCGTGTGCCCATCTTCACAGATGTAAAAATCTGCCCCACACCATCGGCACTCCTTCCCGGAAGGGTACCTCAGGCAATTAGGATTTTTGAAAACAATGTTCTATATTTTGGGGTTGAAATGGTTTCAGCTTACCACAAATCTCTTCTGACTCTGAATAAGTTTTTTTCAGTGTTCCACAAAACGCACAAGAGTAGATAGTGGGGAGCAGGGGAGAGAGACAGGGACAGAGACAGAGAGACAGAGACAGAGAGGCAGGGACAGAGAGACCAAAACCACTAGAAATGAAATGAGTGTACAGATCTGATGGTGCCAGACTGAAAAATACCAACAGTGAACTGAACACACCTTTACCCTTGGGAATAGCGAAATCCAGCCACCAGGAATGAAAAAGGGACAGTGTGACTAGAGGCCCTCCTGGGTGAGACAGAGGGGATGGCAGGACCTGAAACCGGAAAGGAAAAGGAGCAGACTTCTCACAGGACCACCACCAGGAGATGCCAACAGGCACTCAGGTTCCCGGGCCAGGCCCTTGAGGTCTGGGACTTTTTGTTTGTTTTTGTTTTGTTATATCAGACTCTTGAGAGTAAGAGGATTCTGAAAATGAAGGGTTTAGTCAGTCTCAGTGGTGGTGCACACTGATACTCCTAGCATTCTGTGAAGCCAAAGAAGGAGGAGTGTGAGTTCAAGCCCAGCCTGGGCAGGTCGGTGAATTAGCAAGATGTGCTTCAAACCAAAAATTTTAAAAGAGCTGAGGATGTCAGCCAGTGTGTAAGAGCCTGGGTTTAACCACCAGTACCACAAACAGACAAACAACACGTGATTGACAATAAGCTGTGGGCTTGCACTTGGGAGGTTAAGCCAGGAAGATCACTGTGAGTTTGAGACCAGCCTGGGCTATAAAGTGAACTCAAGGCCATCCTGAACTGCATAGTTAGATCCTGTCTCAAAAGAACAAAAAAAAAAAGGAAAAGGAAAAGGAAAAGGAAAAGGAAAAGGAAAAGGATAAAAAGGAAAACAAAAAGAAAAAAAAATAGAAAGCCCTCCTGAGATACAAGGTGAACCCCACAAAGAGAAGTTCTTGTTACTTCTTGGTGAGTTGGTTCAAAGGCAGAAATGTGGCCCTGGTGGGTCACGTCCAACAGTCAGGAGAGGAAAGTACACCAGTACTTGTTCATATTTCTCCCTCTTTCTTTCTCTATTTTTTCTTTTCTTTTCTTTTCTCTGTTGTTGACTTAGCACAAAGCTGTAAGTTACAACAGCCTGCTCTTAACTTTCGTCCTCCTACTCTCTGGCCTGTAACTTAAGACATACCAGAATTCTTATCAGTATCATATTCATTTTATTTTGGTAAATAAGAATGAATTAATAAATACATCTCTATATTTATGGTCCAATGCGAGTTTTTGCAAAAAGTATAACTATTATTAGTTTATGGAGACATACTTTGCATATGAGGAAATACACAGACCTGAGGTGCAGTGAATTAAGAACTGTAAACACCTCTGTGTGACCACCACTCCAAACAAGATCTAGAACACGCTACCATCCAAGAAAATGTCTGCCCATCTCTTTCTAGCCCAATCTCCCCACTCCTGGAAGAAGTCACACTATCACCTTATCCCTGGAGATTATTATCCCTGTTCTCGAACTTCAGATGGAAGCAGTCATACGCACTGATGCTTTCTATCTGTTCCTTTTGTTCAACATAATCATTGGTATGAGGAGGAGGTTCTAGGGATTGAACTCAAGGCCTTTACACCAAGAGACAACTCTAGCTCTTTTTTCTTTATTTTAATTTTTTATTTTGAGACAGAGTCTTGCTAAATCACTAAGTTTCCCATGCTTGGATCACATTTGCAATCTTCCTGCCTCAGCTGCCCAGAGCACAGGTGCCCTGCTCAACATGACACCATTTAGTTACCCACAGTGCTGAACTTCCGGACGCCTCAGTCCTTCCTGCTGCTGAGCAGCACTCCACAGCAGGGGCAGGCCGGTCTGCGCATCCACATACCTGACCATGCATACCTGCAGAACATCCACTTGGGGGCTATTGTGAGAAAGGCTGCTGGGAACATTTTGACCCAAGTCTATCTCACGTAAGATCAGCTTTGGGAATATGACTCCTGAGAAAGAGCAGGGCCAAGAGGAGATGCTGTGGGGACAGCACCACCTGCCAAGAGGGCTTTTGCCCACGGGTCCCAGCAGAGTGTGGGTTAATTTGTTTGTATGTTTGTTTGACTTATTGCCAGTGGAGATGTTGAACAAAAGGAACTGGATAGAAAGCACCAGTGTTGCCGGGCGTGATCCCAGGACTCAGGAGGCTGAGGCAGGAGAATCATTACAAGTTCTAGACCAGACTGGGTTAAAAAGTGAGCTCAAGGCCAGCCTAAACTGCATAGTGAGACCCTGTTTCAAAAAGACCAGGAAGAAAGAAAGAAAGAGAGAAAGAGAGAGAGAGAGAGAGAGAGAGAGAGAGAGAGAGAGAGAGAGAGAGAGAGAGAGAAGGAAGGAAGGAAGGAAGGAAGGAAGGAAGGAAGGAAGGAAGGAAGGAAGGAAGGAAGCATCAGGGACTTGTATTAATGCCTCCATCTGAAGTTCAAGAACAGGGATAGTAATCTTTAGGGATAAGAAGATAACACAGTAATGGCAGCAGAGCTCCAGCCTGCAGGGGAAATGAAGTTAAGAATCAGGTTCCTGCCCTTCCTAATTTAGAGCATTCATGCCAAGTTCACTCACCATTATTACAGTCAAGGTCAGTCAACACCGAAGGATAAACTATGTGAGCATGTGTATGTGTATACACATACCTGCATGCATACACTATCTTTCAGCATTATATGTTAACATATTATGCACATGCATATGTATTTACAGTCTATACAAGGGGTGATTGAAATAAACAGTGAACGTTTAAATTGAATAAATTATTACAGTAAAACACTCATTGCTATGAATCCCCCTGAAAATACTCCTCTTGGCTTCAAACACACTCATCCTGCTGTGCTTCCACTTTCTGAAGCAGTTCTGGAAGTGTTCTGTTGTCGGTGCAAGTGCTGAAGGCCGCCTAACAGAAAGGCAAGGTGGTAAAACCAGGACAGTGTGTCCTCACCCATCCTGCCCAGCTCTCTCCCAGAGTCAAAATGATCACGCAAAGGAAATATTTTGAATGAATTAGGGACACTGAGGCAGCCACAGCAGCCCAAAAGAGGTCTTCCAGAAGTGCTTCAAAGAGCAGCCAAATGATTGATAAGCATGCTCCAAGCCAGGAGCAGGATTCTGAGGGAGATTAATGGCAATGTATCTTTTACTGTCATAAGATTTTAGAATTAAAACACTGATCATATTTTTCAATCATTCATAGTACACATGCTGCCTACTATACCATGCAGTTATGTCTATTGTAATACACGCAGCTGCATGCGCATGGACACCTATGGCACTGAAGGTGTCACATTGAAGAGTATGACTTGTGTGCTTGTGAGGGGTAGGGGTAAGAAATATAAAAATGTCTCCTACGTGATAGGAATCCAAAGAGGGATTTCATTGCTGCCTCTGATGTTCAGAAACAGATACACAGAATCAAGAATTCTTTCTTAAACTAGAAGGATACTTAGGAGTGGAAATAAAGGTAAACAAAACTTTGTCCTTAGAGCCAAAGCTTAAGAACACAAGGACTGAGCACAGACTAGGAAGAACAGGAAAGATACGAGGACAAGCAGAGCAGGGTGGTGCACACCTGTAATCGCAGCTCTCTGGGAAGCTGAGGCAAGAGGACTGAAAGTTTGAGCTTCGCCTGGTCAACTTATCAACATAGCATGACTCTATTTCAACACTAAAAAAAAATAAATAAAAGAAGGGCTGGGTATATAATTCAGTGAAAAGGCCCTGGGTTCAATTCCCAGTATCCCAGAATGAATGAATGAATGAATGATATCACAGGCTAGTCAGCTTACTAAAAACAACTAACATAAATTGAAAATGTCTACTAAAAGACAAGGGCTCTCTGGATTAAAAAATGAAAGTCTATTTTTGCCCTAAGAGCATACGTAAATCAGATTATAGGCTGAGAAAAAACGAAAAAAGAAGACTGAAAGGCAGATTCAGAAGTCTGCCACCCTCTCAGTAACTGCTGGCAGGCGGTGGCCGAGGCCGCTGAAGAAGGAAAGCAGCAGAAGGGACGCCCACGGCTGCCAGCTGAAGACTGGGGAGATGAGCTGAATTTTGTCCAGAGACTGAAGCTAGAAGCAAAAATCTAATCGAGGAAGCAAATCTAGGACACCAAGGAGAGAAACGGGGCTGGGAAGGATGATAGGAAAGTGGCCAGAGACCACCTAGAAGGTAGGAGGAAGACAACACAGAATGAGGGTCCCTGGCTGTCCCCAGTGGCTGGGCAGTGGAGATCAAGCACACTGGGCTATGAGTACGGAGTGGAAATATTCACTTGACTCAAGGCATCAAGAAGGGAAATAGCACACTGCAGAAAAAGAGAACCATTATATATTGAGAAGAGGTAAAAGTTACCACTAACATAGATGAGCACAGCTCTGGGAAGGGTGGGGCTAAATAACATAAGATCAGGACATGTAAGGCCAAATCATTGGGAAATGGGAGTGAATGAACAAAATAACTCTTTCCAGTCCCCATTCCTCTTTAAATCTTTGACATACCAAGTTAGCAACATCTCAATATTAACACAACACAATTAAATGCAAAACATTGACCTAACTGATGAACAGATAAATATTTTTGTAACCTACAGTCACAAGGGTTAGGGTCTTTACCCCTAGTGTCCTTGAAACGTTTATAAAAACTGATCACATAAGAAGTTATCCTGTGTTCATGGACTGGATCCAAAGTGACCTAACAAGTCAATGAAGTCTCCACTAAAATCTCAGTAGTTTCTTTCTTTATACAAATAGAAAAATAAAACTAAAATTCATACGGAACCACCAAAGATCACAGCAATCTTTAGCACGAAGAAGAAACCTAGAGGCGTCCCTCTTTTTACCTTCATATATTACCGAGATACAGTAAGCAAAACAGCAGCACAGTCCTGGCATGAAAACAGACACAATGTCCAACAGAGCATAATAGGGAACCTTGGAATAAACCCATGCATTCATAGTCAGTTTCATTTAGTCACTCTTCAATATGAGTACCAAGAATACACACAGGAAAAGGGTAGTCTATTACATGTTGTTGGGTAAGCAACAGTCCCATACAAAAGAATGAAACTAAACCCCTACCTCACACCATATATAAAAATCAACTCAAAATGGATTGAAGACTGAAACAGAGGGCCTGAGTCTACAAAAGTTCTAGAAGAAGATGTAAAAGAAAACCTGTGACACTGGTTTTGGCAATCATTTTTGGATATGACCCCAAAAGCACAAGCAATGATTCCAGTACTTAGATTGACTACTAGGTAGCCGAGTGAGGCTACATTAAACTAAAAGGTCTCTAGACAGGAGAAACAAAAGTCACAGAATTGTAAGCCAGTTTCTGTAATGGGAAAAAATATTTTCAAGCCTTATGTGTGTCTGACAAGGTGCTGCTCTCTAAAAATACAAGATACTTGTATAATTGTGTTATGGTTGATACATTGTGTCAACTTGGGGAGCCTAGAGGTTTACCTGAGTGACTCAGCATACTTTGTATACATCCTGAGGCTGTGGAAGAGGAAAGCATGGAGATTGTGTGAGAGCTATATGCCCCCTGGGTGGGGGTAGCCTGTTTACAATGTAAGGGAAGGAGAGAGGCTGCTTGCAGCCATTTCTCCCTTTTGCTGGTTGTTTTTGCTGTGCTCTGCTGCCGTGAACTGTTGCCCTCTGCCATGTGCCACTGCCTCAGAACCAGCCAAGTATGGACTGAAACCTCCACAAACTGTAAGCTAAATAAACCTTTCCTTTCTTCATTTTGGGCGTTGGGTATTTTGTCTCAGCAACGAGGAAAAAGTAACCAAGACAAATTGATTACCATATAGGTAGCTTGATTTTTTTTAAATGGGCAAAGGACTAAAATACTCCTCAAAAGAAGAAATGCAAATGACTAGTAGGTACAGAAAAAAGGTGCTCATTTCTCTAGTCAGGGAAATGCAAACCAAAACCACAGTGAGGTAACACCATACCTTTTAGGATGGCTATTGTCAAAAACGAAACATGAACTTACACAGCTGGTGGGAATATATTAGTATATCCACTAAGGAAAACAGTGAAGAGGTTCCTCAAGATATTAAAAACGGAACTACTAAGCTATGCATGGTGTCTCATGACTCTGGGAGGCTGAAGCAAGAGAATTTCAGGTTTGAACCTAGACTGGGAAATTTAGTTCATTAGTAAGATACTGTATCAAAATAAAAAATAAACAAATGGCTGAAGATACAGCAATCGCGCTTCTGGGTAATGATGCAATGGGATGCCCCAGAAACATCTGGATTCTCATGTTACTGTAGCATTACTCACCATAGCCAAGATACAGAAATCATCTCAATATGTTTAGACAGATGAACAAATAAGATGTGATACATATATATACATACATTATATATGACCCAAATAGAATATTATTCAATCTTAAAAAATAAATCCTGCCATTTGTGACAGCACAGATGGAGGTGGAGGACAATTGGAATTTCTGCAAGACAGAAAGCAATACTGCTCAATCTCACCTTACATGGAATGTACAGCCATCAAATCTCTAGGAAAAGAGAATAGGACAATGGTTGCCAAGGGAAGAGGGAAGGACAGAATATGTGGTTTCTAGTCAAATGGTACAAAGTTTCAGTTATGCAGGATGACTGCTTCTTGGATATTCAATGTAGTGCATGGCGACCCTAGTGAACAACACTGTTGCATTTTGTAATTTTCTGAGAGGATAAAGCTTGAATCCCTTCCTCCTACATTCTCTTACACACAAGCAAAATGATGAGCTCTGTGGTTTGAATGTGTCCCCCAAAATGCATGTGTTGGAAGCTTGATCTCCCAACATGACAGTGTTAACAAATGGGATCATCAGGAGGCAACTGGTCCACCAGGTGTGGCGGTACACACCTGCTATCCCAGCACTCTGAGAGGCTGATGAAGGAACACTGCAATTTCAAACCTGGGCAAGTAAGAGATACTCTGTCTCAAAAAAAGAAAAGAGAAAGCACTAGGGTGTAGCTCAGTGCAAAGCTCCTGAGTTCAAATGCCAGTACTTGGAGAAAAAAAGAGATGATTACCCTAGAAAGTGAGGTCAATGAATCCTGTGTTCATTATAAATTACCCAGTCTCGAACATTCTGTGAACTGCAGCTTAAAGGGGCCAAAGACAATAACTATATAAAAGTGATGGATGTGTCTATTAGGTTGATTGTGGTGATCATTTCACAACATATACACACATCAGAACATCAACCTGGACACATTAAGTATCTACCATCTTTATCAGTGATATTTTCACAAAGCTGTTCTTAAAATGCTTGATTGACATTCAGTCTGCACCCTGATAAAATAAGTAAACAGTGATAGCAATTTGAATAAAACAGATCCCCATAAAGATCTGGAAAGTCTTTTTGTCTACTACTGGCCTTACAAATTTGAAACCCTTAGTAGGTTTTTATAGCCCAGACTTAGGGCCTCTGACCTAGACTCTTAGTATCTGTCCAGCAAAGCCCAAGATTCTAGTTTGCTGGCATGGTGCTTGGCTATCTGTGATGTCCCTTTCCTATAAGCCACATGTGGTTTCTCAGCCTTGGTACACTTTCCAGTGACATTTTCTAGACTGTTTATTTATTGCTGATTTAACCATCTCAGAGTACCAATGCAGAAAATGAACTGGGATGACTATTAATTCAAAAAGAAAATCAACTCAATGGTTACAAACTAGATTGAAAATATCTAAAATGGAAATAATCCATATTAGAATTATGTGTATTCAGAATAAAATTCATAGCCTTAATTATTATCATTAAACCACAAAAATTAAAATAAATGAACCAAGCATTCTATTTAAAAAGTTAGAAAAAAAGAGCAAGGCAGTAGGAAATGAAAATCAGGAATAAAAGCAGAAACTAATGAATCAGAAAACAGAAGAAGAGTCTAGGTTGATGAATAAATGCAAGAAATGACTTAAAATAATCAAAAAGACAACCTTCCAGCAAATCGAACTTAAAATGGAGATGAACACTATTTATATTCCATTAGATGGTTATATACCTGGAAAACATGAGATAACTGTGGAGAAGGACATTCTTTAGTTAATTTTTCAATGTATTGCCTTAGGTGTAACTGGGCCTAGGTTGTTGTGTTCTGGAGGAAGTCTAACAAAAGCTTTGTAAGTCCTGGCACCGACACTAAATGTTTTGCTGTGTTATGCAGAAAAGGAAACGATGGCAGGATGGCTACCTGGTCAAGTCTCAGGCCTATGGTAACTTAAGTTGTATTGTTCTTGCTAAAACGGTTGATATCCACCCGGTAGCTTTTGTGTTCTCTCAATAAAAGGTTACAGAAAAGGTGATTCGGGGCTGCAGACAAGAGAACTGTAAGCCCCCTGATCCCAGAACATTGTCTCTCTTGTATTTCTTTTTCTTCTTACTTTTTTATTCATCTGCAGGTACCTCATTTTTGGGACCTGTTCACCCTGGATAGAAACGGATATTAGACCAAAAGATAACCATAGTAGTAATTCTGAAAATTAGTACACAGGTCTAGTGACATGGTTTGGTATCAGTTATGCATAACACAAATTAAAAACCAACGCCTTTGCTAAAGCAAAAAATAATTAGAATGCTGTATTAGTCATTTGCTTACTGCTAGGCCACAAGACTATAGACACCCACAACTCTAAGAAGGATTTGTTTGGGCTCACAGTTGCAGTGGATTCAGTCCATGGGTTGCTGGCTGCACGGCAGGAGCAGTATGGTAGCAGGGCCTGGTGGAGGACATCAGGGCAGCCAGGACGCAGAGAAAGAAGGCAGGAGTCGGGGACAAGAACGTGCCCTTCCAGCTAGGCCAGTGACCACCTCCAACTAGGCCACACCCTTAACATGCTATTCAGCTGTGAGCTCATCCACTGATTCACACAGTGCTCCATGACCCAGCCACCTTCCACAGGCACATTTTAGATCTAAACCATAACAAATACATCGTGGAAAACAACAGCAAAAATATTAACTAGTAAATAACTATCCAGGAATACCCACAGCAACAAATGTTTAGAATGACATAAAATACTGAAAGCCATAATGACATATAGTCTCTGCCTAGAAGGAAAAGCTAAATATTGCCAGGCAGTTTAGTTTCCACAGGCCAAGATTTAAAGAGAACTAGATTCTAATCAAAATCTCAGCAAGATTCGAGGCCAACACAACAAAACTGTTTTTAAGAATTATGGCAGAGTAGGAATGTAAAACACGTTAAAATTCTTTTAGTTAAAATCATGAGAGGGGTTGTCCAAAAATATTGCAAAGTATACTAAAGCCACAGCAATCAAAGTTATTTGATTCTAATAAAAATGATCAAAAAGCAGACCAAAAGAACATAGGTCCAAAAGCAGGCCAGGGGATGCTTTGGGACTTAATATACAATGAACAATGTGTTCTAAATTAAGGGCTCCTCCTTATCAAATGGTGTTGGGGAAACAGGCTACTCAGGTGTTCATTCTGAATGGATAAACTAGTTTATTAAGGTGAATATATTAATATTCTTATTCATATTGCTAGTATCAACCGTTTACTGGACACAAGCTGTGTAGGCATTGTGTCAAAGAATTTACATGCATTATTATCTTATTTAACACTGACAACCACTCCTCTGAAGTCCATATTATAAATCTCTTCAGACCAACTCACTTAATAATGTGGAAACCAAGACTTGGTGAAGGTGAGAGACCTGGACAAGGTCACACAGCCAGGCAGAGAGCCAAGATGGGGATTGTGTCCAGGATTCTGTCTACTTAACCATATTGTTTCTAAATATGGCCTTTTATGACAATAGAACATGGCTCTGCCAAGTCTGTACACAGGTACTTATAGGACAGCAGTAACCAGAGCAGAGAGAATCAAGCAACACATGAAATAGAACTTCAGGATTATTTTCAGAGACAAGCGCTAAAGATCTAATGTAAGGAGCGGACACTGATCAAAATCATCGAGCCCTCCCAAAACACCCTCCGCAGCCTCCTCTTCAGGGCTGTGCTGAGCCCAGGCTCCCCAGGAGCTCCCCTGGGCACCTGTTTTCCACAGCCTCTCTTCAGGGTCTCCCTACAGCACCTGCCCTCCCTGCATTGCTTCTGCCCCTTGTAAGGCTTCACAGTTCAGGGTCAGTTTCAAAGTACACACATTCCTCAGCATCCTGCCTAGACCAAAGCCTGGCTGAAGATTTTTGTCATACAGCCAAGGGTATATCTCTGTTGAAGGAGTCACATGCACACCCATGAAGGAGCCCGTCAGTGTTAGCATTTAATAAAGCTTTGAAGATGTATATACAAGCTGGTACATAGTAGCACTCACCGTACTAATCTCAGCACTCTGGGAGGCTGAGCCAGGAGGATTGGAATTTCCAGCCCAGCCTGGGCAACTTAGCAACTTAGCAAAAACCCCATCTCAAATTTTTAAAGAATAGTGTTATTTATAGTGCAAAAACCCTGGGTTCAATCCAAGTGCCACACAGCGGGGAGAGAGGGAGGGAGGAGAGAGACAATATGAGAATGTACCTCAATTTACTATGGAGCTTTGTCCGTGTAAACTCAGTGCACAGTGAGCATCACTGTAAGTTGAAATGCCCTGAATGCACCTAAACTCTGAAGCACCCTGGCCCAGCAACAGCACAGCTCAGTGCTGGCTGTTTCCCTTGTGATCACCAGGCAGCCTGAGAGCTGTGACTGCTGCCACTGCCCGGTGCCACAAGAGAAGACTGAGTCACGTAGCCCCAGCCCTGAGAAAGGTCAAAGCTCAGAACTTTAAGTTTCTACTGGATTCAGTTCCTACGGAATGTGTAAGACTTTTACACCATCAGGATGTCCAAAACAACCTGAAACTGAACTATCATTAAGTCTGAGATTGTCTAAGGGAATGAGGTTTCTTTAGGGGGTGATAAAAATGTCCTAGCGTTACACAGGAACAGCTGCACACCCCTGAATACACTAAAATCGAATCCTCCGAGTCGTCCCCTTTAAAATGTTCATGTTATGTGAACTGCATGATAAAAACATGAAATTCTGAAAAAGGAAAAAAAGAAAACTAAAACAAAAAACAAGATTAAACATTAAATGACATATAAATGTATCTCTGTGTTTACATGTACACACACTTAAGTACACGCAGGTAAGGACAAAAGAGGCAAATTTAGTCATTTCCTCATGAATTATGCCCAGTAATGATTGTGACAGTAAGGCACAAAATAAGACTGCAAAGAAAAGATACTGAGGTGTTTACTTGTCCTGTTGTGGTTGCCTGGGTGCTCTGATTTAATTCAAATTATTTCCCTCTCATGGTCGTTTTCTCTTTGGTGAAGGACCAGAAGCCACCTAAATGCCAGATCCAGTGAATAAGGTGGATGAGGACACTCCACCGTGTTTTTAGAGTCCACCTTTCTGTTGGATGGTGCTCTGCAGCAACATCCACCATATTTTTTCCTCACGCTTCAGAAAGACACTCACGAAAGAGGACTTGCAGAGCCGCTTCAAGAAGGGGTAAGAATGATGAGACACGCGCGTTCAGAGGGAGGGGGAGGGTTAATGGCAACGTGTCTCATCTGTAACAATTTTTAAAAATTGAAACATTCACTATACGTTTGGATCATTCTTTGGCCACCTTTTCAGCTTTATGAACCAAACTGTGTTGAATGCTATTTTGAATAAATTAAAGAAAAATCTAGAGAAGAACGTGATTGTTAATGTATAAGTAAAATGTACCAATAAAATCTGATTGGAAAAAATAAAAATGAAATACAATTTTGCAAAATGGTAACATCTGTTGAATTGGGCAGTGAGTACCATTCTCTCGGTATTCTTCTAAGTGTGAAAATAAACTTTTTTTAAACAGAAAAAAAGAAACGCTACCTTCATCAGCAAAATGCATCCAGAACCAAAATGGTCCTCAGGGTGAATCAAGCACCTTCCAGCAGGGCTTCCTCTGTCCATTGGTGTCCCCTAGTTGTGTCCCCTGAACTGTGGATTTGAATTTCCAGATGAACACACATGTCAAAGTTCGAATGAGGAAACAGAACCTCAGCCCAAGAGCTGGTCCAAGAACAAGGCCACTTCACTGACACTGGGTCCCTGAGCATGCAGCAAAGCCACCTTGGGAGCCTTGGGATGATCAAGCCTCTCTGAGAGTCTGAGATCTGCTCCTAAGATCCAAGCAGCATATAAAGAACTTTCCACAAAGATCCTACCAGGGCCAGGCTGATGGGCAGGAAAGGACAGGACACACTCACAGGATGTCAGAATGATGTCCAGATGTAAAAGGATACCCAGAGCAAGAGAAATATGGAAGCAAAACACTCCTTTACTCCTATTCAGATGTGAGACAAGAGCAAGCAATGCTCCTCTTGAAGTAGATAAAAAGGACGTTTGAAAATGACTTAAGAGATCACTGCTAGGAGATCATTTTCTCCTTTCCAAGTGAAGAAACTGAGGCTTATGAAGGCATAAGACAAGATGCAGAGCTAGCTCATGTGGAGCCAGCATGCATGCGCATGGCACTGGTCTCCACATGGGCACCCAGCGGTCCCTTACTCACACCTCCCTGGCCTCCCGCTGCAAATGCACCTTGTGTGAGGCAGATGGAAGATGCTCTGGCAGGCTCCAGGCATGTCTCTTTATTTGCAAACAGGAGTAATACTGGTCCTGTCTGGCCCACAGGAGATGAAATAAAGGAAAGTGTTGTGAACCCTTCCAAACAGCAAACCACCACACAGATGCAAGGAGATGTAATCATCATTTGGGCAAGTATTCCTAAGGCCTATTTCAGTGAAAACTCCAGGACAAGTTTAAAGGTCTGTAAAGAAGAGAAAGCACCCTGCGAATATTAGCCTGGTTCCTTCACCCAGAGGATTTAGTAAAGATGAACATGCAGAAGTAATCAAGAAAGGCAGAGTTGGATTTGCCAAGAAGCTATTGACACCTAAGCTTCATGGCCCCTCATGGGCCACTTCTAAGGCCTTGCAAGAGCCCTCGTGATCTGTGTCTGAGGTCATATGCTTTTGTAAAATCTGCAAAAGATACTTTTATTGCAGCCACCCGACTGTCTGATTTTCTGTTATGGTTTCCCTCACATGAGTGTGGAAGGAAAGGTAGTCCTTAGGGATCCAGCTTTGGTGCATTTAGGCTGAGAATACATTCATTTTAGCTTCACTAGGATATGTTCACAGTGGCACCCAACCTGTAGATTGTTGTTCTGCCTGAGGTAGGACAGCTTCTAATAATACCCACAATTTCATCAATTCAAAGCATGTCTTTCTCGGTCCATTTGGGCTGCATAACAAAACAAATACCAACCAGAGAGATTCTGTGAACTTTAAAGAAAAGCTGAGTCTCCAAGAAGGATCTCAAATGCCTAACAGTCTAAAATTAAAAATGGAGTCTAATAGCCATTTGCTGGTCACAGGTTCACATATACTTTGTGTTCCTGGAATAACCAGAAGCTAATCTTTATGGGCCTCGGCAAACTCATTCCTGACTCCACTGCCAAGATACACAGTGCCCCCAAATGTTTCATTTTGGTTCCTGGACCTGGCCAATGAATTATAGCATACAGGCATATGCAAATGTCAACCAATCATAAATGAACATAGTTGCATACTTCCCCTCATTTACATGAAGCCAACCAATGAGGACTGCACATATTTGCATGCCTCATTTGCATAGGTGGACCTGAGTATGACCTTCCGGGTAGGACCTTCCTCTACATAAGCGACCCTTGGTCTCTTTCTTGGAGGGCTCTTGTTTGATACTGAAGGCTGTGACATGCGAATTTGTAAACTGCTTGCAAAATAAAGCCTTCCTTTGATCTGAAATTCTTTCTTGGTGAATTTTTGCTGACAGCTTAAACAACAAATATTTATTTCTCACAGTCCAGGAGGCAAAGGAGTTCAAGGTCAAAGCCTAGCAAACCTGGTATCTGCTGAGAGCCCACTTCCTGCTCCGAAGAAAATCGACTTCTCACTGTGTATATATATATATATATATATATATATATATATATATTTTTTTTTTTTTTTTTTTGCGGTACTGGGGATCGAACTCAGGACCCTGCGCTTGCTAGGCAAGCGCTTATTCCACTGAGCTATATCCCCAGCCCCTCACTATATTTTCACAAAGCAGAAAGGGGCAAGAGTGCTCTCTGGGGACCCTTTTGTAAGGACACTAATCCTATTCCTGAGATCTCCAGCCTCATGATCTAATCATGTCCCAAGAACCCTAGCTAGTACCGTCACATTGAAGGTTAAGATTTCAACATGAATTTTGGAAGAATGCAAACATTTGGTTCATGCGTAACACCAGTGACAAGGAAACTTGAAATGGTGTAATCTTACATTCATATAGCAAATAGATATTTTCAGTTCATAGTAATTTTTAAAACAATCCTAGCTGGGTGTACTAGCTGGTAGGTCAGCCTGCCATTGAACTCACTATGTAACCCAGGCTGGCCTTGAACTCACAGCAATTCTCCTGCCTCAGCCTCCCAAGTGCTGGGATTAGAGGCATACACCACTACACTTGCTAACCTTTTTCCTTTTAAAGAGGGAGCCAAAACTGTATAAGTTTCAGGGCCCATAAACTCTGGATATTCTCCACCCTTAATTAAGCTCTCTGATGTTTTTCATGTCATTAACTAAATCACTCATAGAGAACAGCTCCAAACTTTGCTCCACAAAAACAAACGTGATCTTCAAACATCTCCACTGAGGACCAAAGGAAAATGAATTTATTTCAACAACAGCAAGTGAAATCCTTACATAGAAGAAAAATAATCTTTCAACCATAAAAGCTCCACGCATTCTTTCTCTAGAACTCTTTTCTTTATCATCTGGAATCGGTGCAGAAAAGAAGTCTTACCTGCACGCCCAGCGACTTACCTCCCCGAGGGATGAGAACCTGGCTTTTCGCGCTCAGCAAACAGCCTCCTATTTTCCTAAACTAAACGATCTATACGCAGACAGCTACATTGGGAAGAATCCGAGGTAGCTTATGGTACAATGAAATTGACACAATCTATCCAAGATAAAAACTGGAACCACAACTTATAAGGGAAAGAGAGGGAGAAATGAGGTCAGTGTTACCTGCAGCTGGGGAACATCTCAGCCCCCGGGGCCCGCTTCAGCTTCCTCAGGTAATGCCACCATTCTGCACATGTCCTGGTCACTGTAGGGCTCCCCAACCAACTATCCTTCCTGAGTCCTCACCTCCAGGTTGCCCAGGGTTTGTCCCTAGCTAATACTCTCTTTTCTCCTAGCCAATGCTCCCAAGCGGCTTCTAAGATCCCATCCTACAGCAGAAAATTCATCCCGGTAAATGCCTTATTTGCTTTATTTGAAACCCGATTCCTACAGAGACAGCCATCCCCATGCCACCCTCTCCTGAGTGGACGCATCCACACCCCACACTCCTGAATGTGCGTGAACATCCCCCAGCCCCAAGCCGATCTGCATACTGTCCCCTCTGTGCCCTCGTGCAAGATTTTTCCTTTGGTATTTTACGTCTGTCATGTTAGGGAAACAATATACCACCTAACCTTCTGTGTCTGAATTCTTTAGCATTGTGGTCTCAAGATGCATGTGTTTTCCTACAGACGACTGAAATGCATCCTCCATAAATACCACATCCTCTTTCTCCATGTCTCTGTTGCTGGACATACAAGCCACTTCACGATTTAGCTATTGTGTGTTGTGCTGCTATAAACATGGGAATCCATGTGTCAATATAATACAATGAACTTAGCTCTTTCAAGAAGATGCTGACTAGGGGGAGAGCTGGGTTGAATGGAGTTTCTAGTTTCAGTTTTTTAAGGAATCTCCAAATTGATTTCCACAGCAGCTGTACTAGCTTAAATTCCCACCAAAATAGAAATAATTTAAAGAGCAAAATAATAAATGTTCAGAACCAGGGAGGTAGCCTCGATGGAGGGAAGGGACTCTGGAGAAGAAAGGAGAGAGGGTGGGACAGGGTGTAAAAATGGTCAACACGTGCTAAGCACATGCAGCAATCCTCCAAGCTGAGCACAGTCACTATGTATTACAAAAAGATACCAATATAAACATTCCCTTTGGTGTCTAAGCAGCTCCCATCTCGCCAAACGTCCAGAGAAAGGCTTTTCCATCCATTCCACAACACAGCAGGAGCACCAGCCCTGCGCCCAAGACGATGAGCACAGGTGTGCATATAAAGCTGGGGCTTCCGGTGTCAGGGAGACTACAGGTCCAGTCCTCAATTTCTTTACAGCCATCAGTTCTGTTTGCTGAGGGCAGCAAGGATTCCCTTGTTTACGGAGCACACCATGTTTATTGGGAAGGTCTTTCTCGGGTCAGGCCAGACAATGACCTTCTTTTCTTCCTTTGTATGCTGCTCCTCCTCCACTCTGCAGTGGGATTCTTAGGACTGTCTCCCCCACCAGGCTAAAAGGTTCCCATCTGTTTGTGTCTCAAACCCTGAATGTTTGTTAAGCTGAACAGAAAATGAGGCAGGTTACAAGGCCTCCCCGTCACTGCTGGGAGCCATGGTCCTGCCAGTGGTCGTCAGGTTAAACAAGCTTTGGCCTAAGCCTTCCCTCACAAAAGCAAGCATTGCCCTGAATGGCTTTTGAATTCTGTGTAGCCACAAAGATGTTACTTGGACTTGTCTCCATAAAAGCAATGTTCAAGGCACACACCAGGAGCCCAGGTGCATGGGTTTTCTCATTCATCACCAAAGAGAAGCTCTGGGAATCTTAAGAAATGCTTAACACATAAGGCAAGAACCTGAGACAAGAACGGTACTAGAGAAAAGACAGAATCTGATTTGCTCCTGAGTAGAATTGACTCTGGCAGGTGGCCCATCTTTATCCCAGGAAGCTAACCTGAAATCTATGGGTCACTTTTTTTTATTTAAAATGAATTTTCAAAGCATCAAGTAGAAAATCATAAATTGTTCCCACACTGGGAGGTGGTTAGGTCAAAATGGATTTTTCTGATATCAGAAAATATATATAATTTTCTTCCAAATTCAACACCGTGGACACAATTTTCAGCCTTAGGAAATGGTGCCATGTTGATACTACAGCAGATTTCCCAGAGGCCTCAGTTCAGTGCTATGATCCCAAAGGAGAAAGTGAGCGATGTCACAAGGTGACAAGTGAAAGAAAGGATGCAGTTCTACACGGTGCTCGTTAGAGTTCGAACGAGAAGCTGCCCTATGAGCCCCGGGATACTTCCCAGGTCAGGGCTCTCCAATCCCCAGCTGTGGACCAGAATACATCCTTGTGCTGTTAGGAACCAGGTCACAGAGCAGGACAGCAGCAAGCTGAGCAGCAAAGCTTCATTTGTTATTTCCAGACACTGCCCATCACCCATATCACCTGAGCTCTGCCTCCTGTCAGAGCAGTAGGCATTAGATTCTCACAGGAGCTCAAACCCTGACATGACCCACACAGGTGCTTTCCTTATGAAAAAAATCTAATATAATAACAGAAATAGACTGCACAATGAATGGAATGTGCTTGAATCATCTTTGAAATCACCACTTTCCCACTTCCTTGGAAAAACTGTCTACAGGGAGACTGATTCCTAGTGCCAAACAGGTTGGAGACCAATGTTCTGGGCTACCATAACTCACAGGATCCAAATTCAAGCAAAGCTTCAGCATAGTTCTGAGTCTGCTTTCTCTGGCCCATGCATCTGGAAGTTTGAAGAGTCCAGGAATGAACTATTTTCCTGTCTGTATTTAAACTGAAGCTAATGGGAACCAACCCCTTTCAGCTAAAAGGTGTCTTCTGTCTTCTTCCTAAGTCAAGGTGGCCAGACGCTGGAGCTGTGAGGAGACTGCCTCTACCTAAACAATCACTGAAGGTCACTAGGGTTTTCCCCATCTGTGCACCTAATTTCCTGCACAGTCATAGGGCTGGGGCAAGACAGGGGCATAGCCAGAAGCCTGGAAAGCTACTTCTGGACCAGCTAACATGAGCAAATTCTCCTACAGTTATACTTGAGAAGAAGTTATAAGGCCTTGAAAATTAATTCAATTTTTATACATATAAAAGCTAAAATCTTCTGTTGGCCCTTTGGCCTCAACCAGCCCTCTGCTATTGCCTGAAACTTTTATGTCCTTAAAATTCATCCTTGATTAAATTTGAAAGTGATGCTGTTTAAACGTGAGGATTTAGGGATGTAATTAGGTCATGAGGGTGGAGCCCCCAGCATGGGATTAGTGTCCTTAGAAGAAGAAGGAGACAGGTAAACTTTTCTTTCTCTCTCTGGTCATGGCAGCACAAAAACATAGCAAGGAGACAGCCATATGTAAACTAGCAAAGGGGCCCACATCAGAACCCAACCATGCTAGCACCTCACCTTGGACTTTCTGACCTCCAGTTCTCTCATCCCAGACTTCTAAGCCTCTAGAACTTGAAGAATTAGTGTCACCTGAGATATCCAGTTGAAGGTACTTTTGTTACAGCAGCCTGAGCTGACTGAGACACTCTGCACTTAGATCACAGTGTCCAGTAGAGGTGGCATGAATGCTATGTAACTTGGGGGATAACATTGTGCTTATTTCAACTGGGACTCCTCTTGGTTCCTCCTACTTCTGATTGCTCCTCACACTTGGTAACCTTGGGCATTCCCAAAGCCTGGTTCCATACCTCCTGCTTTCCCGTCTCTTTATCCATTTATGGACTGAAATTATCTACCCTGCTATTGAGTCCACCACCACTTCTGGGCATGTGTGGCTCTTATCTCTCCATTAACTCATCCCCTCATATGGAAAATAGGTCCATTCTTCCCTATGTGAGCCTCAGCCTATGTGGGCCAGAACAACCCCATTACCCTGCAAGGCAAATGTGGGTGTGTGTTCCAGTCCAGACCAATCACAGAATACAGACTATACTCTTGGGATGGATTCAAAGAGAATCCAGGCCTCAAACCAGACAAGGCTTTCCTATACCACCTCTGATGGATCTTCCAATAAAGTTGCACTTCTCTAGCTGCCCTCTTGGTTATCCGTGGAGAAAGCCTGACTATGAAACATAAAGTGGGCTGGGGACAGAGTCTTGATGACACTGCTTGAGCCCTTCAATTTGGCAACATCTGAAACAAAAGACAACCCTAGACTTCTGAGTCACAAGAGCTAGAAGAGTCCCTCCTTCCCTTCATTCTTTGGGTAGGTTAAATTGGTTTCCTATCACCTGCAACCAAGAAAGTCTAGAGATAAACAATTCCAAATGTTTACAGTAACTTCTGTCAAAGAAAAACATAACAGTGTGTCTTCATCTACCTTAGTCACTGGATCTGGTACTGTGCAACTTCTGGCTCTTCCCAAATATGAATATGAAAGAGAAATGTTTTGAATAAATTCAGGACACTGAGGCAGCCACAACAGCACAATTGTAGACACTCATGAAACAAGACTTCCAGACCTGCTTCAGAAAGTGGCTAGAACAATGGGATAAGTGTGTTTGAAGTGAGAACAGGGTGAAGAGAATCCATGGCAGTGTCTTTGAGGGTAATAAACTTTTAAAATTTAAACAATTATTGTATTTGTGATCACATCTCATACTCTTAAATTAATATTCTGTGGGTTTTTTTTCATACCTACCTTCTTCTGCCTTCTTCTCTCAGCGGAAAGTAAAGGCAGAGGTAGGCTGATGTAGTAATATAATTCCCTCTATTACCATAAAGCATCGTAACCATGGAGAAAGTGACTTAACACCTCTGTGAGTCTCAGCTTACACCTACCCCCGTAGGGGACCTCCCAGGGGGGCTATGAAGATTTAAGGCAACCCAGGAGAAACATCTCACACTGAGCCCAGAACCAGGGAAGATCCTTATGCTCCTCTGACTTTCCTGGGTTTGGGACAACGCCACCCTGCATGCCACAGACAGGGCCTCCCTTCCTCCCTTCCACCTCTCCTCTTGTCACCTCTTCAAGGTAAAACAGCTCACCAGGGGGCAGAAGGTGCTACTCTATGCCCACACAAAACACACTTAAAACGAACTAACCTGGACATATGCAAAAGATGGTCTGAGATATACCAGCAAACACAAACAGAAAGAAAAAGGGCCAGGTGAAGAGTACAGAGGACAGAAACAGAAATCATTCCGTGGCCAGAGGATTATTTGATTTTGGTAATCCCCCAACGGAGACTAACAACCAAGACAGGTCAAAGAACAGAAGCAACATTAGCAAAGCCAAATGTCACCCCCTCTGGTGGGATTTTCTCCCCATTCACAGATTGAGGTGATCCCACCTTTCTCCAGGCCTGGCACACTGCAGCTGAACCCCCTCCAGATCTGAGCAGCTGAGAAGACAGGACTGTGAAGTCTGACAGGACAGACAGGGACACACAGTTAAATAATGTCCCCCCACAATCTATGTCTATTCAGAACCTCAGAATATGGTCTTGTCTGTGTGGGGGGGGGGGTACTGGGCACTGACCCTTTGCACTGAGCTAAATCTCTCCCCCTTTTAAAAACTTTTTAAAATTTTTTCATGGGGTCTCAGTAAATTGCTAAATTATCCAGGTTAGGTTCAAACTTGAGACTCTCCTCCTTCAGATTCCCAGAATGCTGGGATTCCCAGCATGTACCTGGACCCTGGCTAAAATGTAGTCTTCCCTTAAAATAGAGTCATAGCTGGTTGTGGTGGCTGGCTTGCAATCCTAACTACTAGAGAGGACAATCACAAGTTTGAGGCCAGTCTGGGAAACTAAGGAAGACTGTCAAAATAAAAAACAGTAAGAGCTGGCAGTGTAGTTCATTGGTAGAGTGCCCTGGGTGCAATCCCTAGCACCACATAAATAAAGAAATCAGTAAGTCTGCAAATGTAATCAAGTTCAGATCACACTGCATCAGGACGGGCCTACACTCAGAGACTGGCCTTCCTGTCAGGATGGGGGCACAGTGGCCCACAGAGCAAAGAAGGCCGTGTGATGGCAGAGGTAGAAATGGAAGTGAGGAGTTGCAAGCCAAGAGGATTTGTCTTGGATGACATCACACTAACCACCAGAAGCCAGAAGCCAGAGGCAAGAAAAAGACCTTCAGAGGGCAGAAGGTCCAGCCAACCCTCTAGTTCCAGACTTCTGAGCTATAAAACCTAAGAAAATAAATTTCTGCTATTTGAAGTCACCTAACTTGTGGTTCAGGCAGTTTTTCACAAGAGGCCTAGGAAATTAATACTAAAGGCCCAGGTGCCCTGGGTCAAGATTTACTTCTCCCTGGACCTCAGTTTGCTCATCCGTGAAGAGGGGTCCTAGTAAAAGGACCTGCTCACAGGATTGTTATGAGGATGAAATACGGTTTATCCACAACCACAGCCACACTCTTGCTACCACGACAGTCACTTACTGCTGTACCCTCACCCCTCCCTGTCACGAAAGCTCAAGCGAGCTGAAGCCCTTGACCTTCTCCTAAGCACCACCAGAGAGAAGTGAAAGGCAAATACTCAATTATCTTCTGCTCTAAACAAAAGCTCTCCACATAGATTGATTTTGTAAACTGAAAAGAAACCATGGGGTTCAGTGGGTTTCAAGTTTCCTTCCCCTTTGTCTAGCTGAAATGTTGTCCCTTGGGGTGGCCACCCATCGCCCCAGAGCAGCATGGGAGGGAATGAAGGACCCACAGGTGGGCGCTGGGGCAAGGAATGCTGCAGCTGTCATTATTCCTGAAGGGGGGAGGCTTTCCCTCCCTAGACTCAGCTGTCTGCTTCCCAAGGCCTTGTTCAGTGCTTCGGGTTGCCACAGGTGGCGGAGCTCTGCAGTGCAGCTCAGAGCTCAGATAGAAAGTGTCACAATTTGCATAATTTCTGTCTCTTGGAAACCTAACTTTTCCCTTTTCTGTGTGTGGGACTGGGAATTAAGCGAGGGCCCGTGAAAAGAGCTAAATCCCAGCCCTTTTCAGTTTTTTTACTGCTTTGTTTTTGAGACCGTCTTGCTAAGTCATTACGTTGCCCAAACTTGACTCAAACTTGTGTTCCTCCTGCCTCGGCCTCCTACAGTGCTGAGATTACAAATATGGTTGCTCAGTCACCTAGTCCTTCCATGGGAATTTACAGGGACCCTCATTAGATGCTTGTTACAGTTCTAAGGTGCTGGGGAGACAACAGCAAATAAAACCGATGGTGTCTGTGCTAATGGGTGATGATGCTCTGGTGGGCAACAGAGACAAAGCACAAATCAGCAGTAACATTAAATGCAAGGGGTTGTTAGTCCTACGAGGAAAGAAGCAAGAAGCCAGGAAGTACAATCAACTCTCCACATCCACTGGTTCTGCATCTACACATTCCATCACAGGTGGCAAATACTTGAAAAAAAACATTGTATCTGTACTGAACAAGAACAAGCAAGCTTTGGGGGTTGTCATATGGTATATAACAACTATTTACATAGCATTTACTCTGCATTAGGCAGTATAAGTATACTGGTTGGTTTTCCCATTGCTGGGATAAAATACACAACACCCAGAACTTAACAGAGGAGAGGTTTGTTTGGCTCATGGTTTCAGAGGGTTCGGTCCATTGTTTGCTAGATCCAGGCAGAAACAGCAGGTCAGAGGCACATGGAGGAGGTCAGCAGTTCAACCCCTGTAGTTTTGATCTGAAGTGTTCTCCAAAGTCTCCTGCGTTTGAGGTTATTGGATCATAGGGTGCAATGCTCATCAGTGGATTTATCCATGGATGACTTCATGGCTGAATGTGCTGTTAGCAGGCAGGCCCTGGTTAGAAGGGGTGGGTCACAGAGGTGTGACCTGAAAGAGTGTATTCTTGCCCCTAGCTCCTTTTTCTCTCTGCTTTATGGTTACCATAGCTTGAGCATTTGTCTGCTTTCAGGCTCTTGTACCGTACCCTTTCTGCCTTAAAGCCAGCTGACTATGGACTAATCCTACTGGAAACATAAGCCAAAATACACTTTTCCTCCTTTAAAAGTAGAGGATGTTGGATACTGCATCCCAGTGGTGGGAAAATTCCCAGCACACCACGTCACTCAGGAAGCAGAGCAGGGGAACAGCTCCAGAGAGGAAGGGGCCTCAAACTAGATATATACCTAAGGTGATGGCCCCACCATCCGCTCAGATTGGTAATGTCCAGAAGTGGGCTATTGTCAAGCCAGTCAAGTCGCCAATGCAGTTTACCTGTCACAGTAAGTTATCCAGAGATTATTAAAGCAGATGGGAGAATATACATAGGTTCTGTACATATCCTATACACCATTTTATAAAGGGACTTGAGAAGTCTTGAAGTTTGGTATATGTGGGGGTCTTGGACCCAATCCCCTCTGGATACAGAGGGACAACAGTATAGAGCTTGCTGATATAGACAACAGGAAGAATAGTCTGGGACATAGTTCACTTCTACTTGTACTCAGTGACCCATGTTTTCAAGGGCCCAAAGAGTCAGGACTGACCCCACTGGAGCGAAGCAATCTTTGCGGTGCACTGGAGTAAGAGAAAAGTAGCCTGAGCCTAAGGAGAGGCTCCTCCAGCCAATACTGCAGACACAACTCTGCTTCCTTCTCTCCTTCCCAGCTCACCTTCTTACAAAAAGTCTTCTGTAGAAAGCTTCCAACATTTGTGTCCCCTTCTCAACCTGCAGACCTCTCAAAATGCTACCCCTCCACAAGCATCCTTGATAGAGCTACCACTGATGGCGCCCGCCAAGTGCTCAGCTGTGCTCACACAGGACCCCTGGTGACCCTATCCAGCCATGTGATTCCACAGGCCACACATAGAAGTTTATGACACAATGCACACCAACTGCAAGGTTTGGCAAGCACAAGTCCATGGCTGGGCCCATTCCAGAGCTTCTGATCCTGCAGCCTGAAGCACAGCAAGAAAACTGCATTTCTAATATGTCCACAAGTAAGTTTGATATTGCTATTTCAGGGCCCCCCACGCACACTGTGAGAAACCCATTACATGGGAGGGATTATTACACTTGCTTGGACATGAAAGAAGCTGAAATTCTAGAGATGAAGCCATGTGCCAACGTGCCAAGAAGCCAACACAAACTGTTCCAGAGCTGAGCCAATCTAGAATCACTCAAAGGATTTGCTCACCAGCCTAACTCTTGAGAAGACCCTCACAGTCTGCACTCACCCCTCACCCCTTAAAGCAGCACAGGCCGGGAGGTAGGGACAGTGATCTGTTCCCTGTGGACACCCAGGGTCAAGCACAGTCCTGATTATCATCACCATAATACTGTCACTGGTTGGATAATTACTTCTTTTCACAAGGAGCCTTATCTTCACTCTGAGATGCAAATCAGAAGGAAGCCCTGAGCTTTTTGCTGCCGAGACTGCTCTTGCTGAGGGCCTCTGTCCAGTTCCTGGAGTGTCACAGGCCCTATGTCTGCAGAGACACATGGGAACGTAGAGGTGAAGGCACTGCTGTCACACTGTAACCAGCCAGGTGGAATTTACTAATGTGTTTCAAATTGTCACTGTGCAAATGATGTAAGTACTGGGCTCTGGACTTACACAGTTCAAGGGACTGTGGGCAATGTCCTTTAAAGTGAATGGCGTCCTAGAGCTAACTGTTAAATATTCAGGTCCCATGTGAGACATGTGTCAAATCCTGCTAGCTTCAAATTGGTAGTTATGGGAATGTGGACACCAGTGGTACTAGCCAAAACTCCATATCATGGCTTCCCACCACGAGCACCAACCCATAAACTCTCCCATCCCCCAAGCTGCTGGCCAGCTCAGCAGTGGCTGAAATACTGAGTATTCAGTATGGCCTTTTTATGCTCAGAAGCCAGGCGTTTTTCTGTGGGTGGATATCTGTGAAATATATCTCCAAAATTAAAATGGAGATCAGTGGAAACCTGTGATTCATATCCCCAGCATCCCCCTACACACTCACCCAAGTTGTTTTACTTGAGAAAAATTTCTAGAAATAGCAGTATTGTATTTGACCATCACTAACAATCAAACTTTTCATGGATCCAAAGAATGCTTAGCCAGGGATCTTTCTTTCACTCCCCTTTTCTACTTCCCAAAAAGAACCATTTGTTGGTTCAAATACAAAGGAACAAGTGAGAACTAAGCTCCTAAGAACTTTTGTTCTGCACAAACTCTCAACATAATCTTCTAACGTCTAGAAAACAGAAACCATAGACCACAAAGAGGAATACCTCATTGTCCACCATCATTCCACTTTTGGCTGACTTTGCTAACAGAGAAAAGAGGGATTGTAAGAATCATTCAAATCCCCAGACAGCCAAAACTCCTGCATTTTCACCAAACTTCCACTATAGCTATAACCAAGGAGAAAATAATCAAGCCTACATTTCATTATCTTCCATTTTTCCTGTCAGAACCAACTGGGAATGGCACTGAGCTGCGAAATAAATGGTCCAAGAAGGAAAAGGAAGAATCCACAAACTATACAAACAGCTCCTTTTATGAGCAAAAGTTGACAGTGTTTGAAATTGGAGCAAGGTCTACAATAACACTTCAGAAGGTTGGTGTCTGGGAAGTGGGGAGAGTGATTACAAGAAGTCTCTCATGCCTAAGGAGAATTTTATATTAAAAATCAATAACAGAACATGCAGTTTTTACTCCGAGCAGTTCCCGTGGCATAACCATGGAATCATATAATATGAAATGATTAAAATACAAAGTGGGTGACAGTATTGTCAACCTTCACTATAATCACCATAAAGCTTTTCTTCAGCCTGGAAGGTTCTGCCATCGGTAACTCCATAGCTGTAAAACTGAGCAGACCCTGCCTTCCTCTGGGGGTTGCCCTTTTCCTTCCTAAGTATCCTTTTCACGCTCCAATCACATGGGGCTGGCAGGCACAATGATCTCCACCTCTTCCCCTGAAGAGGAGAGGCAAGTGAAGGCTTTCAACAATTTGCTGGATGTTCCAGGAACGAGAAGGGTCAGAGGGAACATGGAGCCTGGGTTTCCAGGGAGTATTTCTCCCACCACACCGCATACGTCTTTGTCTGCCAAGATACCGTGGCTGCCTCTCACAAAAGAGAACGTTCCTCTGAAATTGCACAGTTTCTCACAAAGTTTCACAGACTGGTAGCACCAGGCAGATCTGCACCAAGGCAATTCTGCTGTCCGTTTTCTAAAATGCAGGCTGAAAGGCCTGCATGAAAAAGAGTTTTATGGGGGCCAATAAATAAAGCTCACCTTTAACCAGTGGGGGCTTGCCCTTCCGTGTCTACAATCCCACCTGGCACCCATACACTTGCTAAAACGGCTAAAAATAGCTGACAGTACCAAGTGCTATAGCAAGGACACGCAGCAACTGGAATTTTGATGCAGGGCCGGTGAGAATGCAAAATGGTACCATCACTATGCAAAACAATGTGGTGAGGGGTTTTTGCAAGGAGAAACATATGCTCACATGAGATCCACAACTCTATTCCTAGGTATCTAGCCTGCAAAAATGAAAACATGTTCATACAATGACTGTACAGGAATGCTTAACAGAAGCTTTATTCAGAACTGCCCAAACTGGCAAGGAACCAACGGTCCACTCACATTTTGGAAACTGCTCAGTAATAAGAAGGAATAAATTACTGACACACACAATAACTAGATGAATTTCTAAAGCACTTCCCTAAGTGAAATAATCAAGACCTCCCACCAAGATTGTATCCTGGATGATTCTTTTATATGACGCAAAACAAATCACAGAGCAATAATAGGAAGCTAATCACAGTATCTGGGGATGGGGATGGGGACAGACTACGAAGAGGGGCCAGGAACCTATTTGGGTAATTGGATTACTCCGGATCTTGACTTTGCTGGTTGACACGTGTCTATCTGCATTGCAAAAACTCATTCACTTGTACACCTACAGAGCGGATTTTATTGTAATAAATCTGGCTCAAAGTAAAAACCTGAATGAGAATCAGAGGTGATTTAAATTGATCCCTCGATGTCAGATTCTTTCAAAAATTGCTTCTGCACATTTTAGTCCAAACCATTTCCTGTTCAAGTTGCATCAGGTCCTTCCCCGCACTTGACATTGTTAGGGGCTTTCTTTTAGCTATTCTAGCAGCCACACAGGTGAGCTTAGAGCATAGTGGGACTGGTGAACAGAACCCCAGCGCCACCTGGCCCCTGGTCAGAGCCACTTTTTAGGGAGCCCTGGTCCCTCTCCAGAACCAACATCCTCAAGCAAAAAGCAAGAAGATGCTATACTTTACCCAGCAAGCTCCAGGGCATGGCCATTCTTATACCAGAGGGCCTGTAACAGGCATCTGGGACCAGACTGTGTGGTTTTTGCCCTAACTATGGGCTCCCATAGCAAAAAGGGCAGCATCCTTTGGCAGGAATTATTGCATGGAAATGAATCTGCACTAGACTGTTAATTCTCAGCTGCTCTGACACATTTGAATGAGTGAGTCTTAAAAGCTTTTGTCAGCTTGCTTTAGAAATGAAATTTGATATTATTAAGATGATCCAGTATGAAACAATTATACAAGTCTAAATGGGAGATTCACTTAAGGGTCTCGTGAAATTCCTGGGACATGCCTTCCTTTTTTTTTTTTTTTTGTCTGACTAAATAAGGTCAGATAAGATGAGGACAAAACTAAGTCAGCATGCAGAATTCAAATTACTTAAATTACTTTTCTTTTCTTTTTTTTTTTTCCCCACAGCTGAACTTCAGGATGTGGGAGGGGGCTGAACAGCTTAACCAAAGCTAAGCTCTTCTGTTCTGTATCAAATGGCGGTTACTCTTCGGCCCCCTTCTTTTTTTATCTGTCCATTCAGCAAACATCCACCACCTCAAACAAATTTGCTGAAAAAGGCAGAGGAGTCTGGGGGTTTGGAACGCTGTTTATAAACTGAGAATTGCTGAGGGTGGCTGAAGCATATATTAACTCCATTCTATTATTCTCTGTGCTGTAGACATGTTTAGGAAATTCCCTAATTAAAAATTGAGAGAGACGTCGATAGAGGTGGCGGTAAGGGGAGAGACAGAAAATGGTCCAAGAGGGACTGTGTGCCGACGTTGGCCTCTCCACACAAACTGCGTGCCCATGGGTGTCTTTTGTAATCTCTCTGTGCAATGGGTGTAATAACAGTAGCTGCTCATAAGGTTGCCATGAAGATTTAAATGAATTAATGGCATGTGTATTAAATGTGCGGGACAGCAGAGGGACGTCTTTGTAAGTACACACACACACACACACACACACACACATCCCTCTTAAGGCCTCTCAACCAGGGGCAAGCATCTCAGACTCCATCCCCTCTACCCCCAGCTGACAGCTTGCTCTGCATTCCTGTTAGATTTTATAACGCCTCTTCTGCACAGCAAAGACAGTGGCTTTGTTTTGCTCCCCTCGCTGCCTCAGCCTTGCTTGGTCAGATCTCCCTCCCCAGCCTGATGATCATCCCACAGCCTTGCACTCACTTGTGGGTAAAAGAACAAAAGAAGTCAGGAAACCATGACTCCATCTGAGGACGGAACTCTCCCATTCTTGTTCAGTTCCAGCTCCGCCCACCTCCTGGGCCAAAGCCTCACCTGATGGGTCAAGGGCAACAGAGAGAGACAAAAGGGCCAAGGGCAGCTCTCCATGCTTCCTGCAGCCAAGACCCCAGCTCCTGGCCCAAGGCAAACGAAGCTTTGGGCATGGAGGTGCATGCCTGTAACCCTAGGACTCTGGGAAGCTGAGGCAGGAGGACTGCATGTCTGAGCCCAGCCTGGGTAACCTAATGACTCGGTGGGACCCTATACCAAAACAAGTAAAAGGGGCTGGGGATGTAGCTCACTGTGAGGGCCTTGGGTTCAATTTCTAGTACTGCAAATAAAACAAAACAAAACAAAAAACAAAAACACAAAAAAGGCAGTGAGTGAACCCAAAGGAGCAAGAAGACACATCTTGTGAGTGACCCCTGGTGTCCTCCGCCCTGACCTGCAGGCAGGAGATCAAGGCTTGAGCTCTGGGCTCTCCAGGGACCCAGCTGAGGCCCTGGGCCCCGCTGAAAGAGCACCACTCTGCCAGGCTCCCCGACAGGACCATGTGCTCCTTGAGGGCCTCCTGGAACTTATCATGGGCCTGACCATGGCACCCTCTGTGCTAAGTTCATGCGTAGCTGCAGCCTAACTCTTCCCTGTATGCTCTGCACACACAAGTGCCCACTGGCCCCCAAGAGTCTCCCGCCTGTTCAGGGTGACAGTGAGGCCGTGCAGGCCGCCCCTGATCCCCCTACCCCTCCTACTGGCCTCTCCCTTTGCTATTCGCCAAGTAACAGGAGGGCATCACCAGAGGTTCAGCACCACCAGAGGCAGCAGGGCAGTGTCTGCCCAATCTTGGCTGATCCCAGAGACCCCCGCATTCAACCCTGCTCCCACCTCTCAGGATGGACTCACAGAGCTTCCACTAGCCAGGGAGCGGGTGTCAGTCCCCTCCTCTACCAGGCACCCCGATCTCAGCCATCTGACCTGGGCAGGATTCACTCCTTTGGGGAGGAAACACCAACATCCCAAGCTCATCTTTTCCTAGCAGAAGTTAAGTACACTGGCTAATCACCACCTTGCCAAACAATGGGATCCCTCACTCCCACTGCTCGCAGCTTTGGTCATAAACCAGAATTCCCAAGGAAAAAGAAAACAACCCTTCAACACCCCATGCTGTTTTTAAATAAAGAAATCTACTGTTTTTCGAGGTTTTAAAGAATAAGCAGGATAAAAAGGGGCAGGGAGAGAGGGAGAGAGGAAAAGAGAGAGGGAAGGAAGGAGAAGGAGGGAGAGAGAGAGACAGAGAGAGAGAGAGGCACCAGAAACACAGGAGAGAGAGAGGTTCAAAAATCCATCAGCGAGTGCACAGAACAGATACTGAAACAGATACAAGAAACATTATCTCAAGGGAGAGCTCATTTCTGGAAATACACAGGCAAGGAGCCTTGAAAATTGCTTCCTGATACTTCCAGCTGAATTATCCCTCCTTGATAAATTATTTCAAAGTCATTTTCAGCTCTTAGGTTTATTTACACCCATTTTAAAGACTCCGTGGCCTTCTTGAGAAAAAAAAGAACTTTAAAAAAAAGCATAACCAAGGATATCAAGGTGAGCAACGCGACTGTCATTTCGGGAAGGTGTGAGGAGTGAGGAACATTGTCCTAGCAACAGCCAGTCTCCAAGCTGCCTGCCTTCACCTGCTGCCCACGGGCGCCCAAATCTTCGCATGCAAATAGATGAAAACCGCAGAGCAGAGCCCCCTACTGGCAGACACCGTGCACAGCGCGCCAGATGCTCCCAGCCTAGCAAATGAGCCAGCAAGCCAAGGACAGATGCCCCAGAGACTGTTGCCTGCTAATGCAAGCACAGCACTTAGGGACAGGAGTCTGCCTGTCAGGAACGGATAACAAGCCAGGCAGCAGGACAGTGAAGGACCCATTCCCTTCTCTTGATCAACACTACCATTTTGATGCTGCTTTAGCTCCAGGCTCAGCCTGAATTCTCCTCACCTTCCGTCTCCACTATTAAACATGCATAGTTTAAAGCTAAAATGTCCCCCTAAAATGGCGTATGTGTGGACGCTGATAGGATCATGGGGGTGCTGTGCTCCTGAGTGTATTCACCCATCGATGAGTGCAGAGCTGAACATGCTGGTAGGAGGTGAAAAGTGGCCAGAGGTGGTCACTGGAGTGTGACCTGGAGGGGTGTGTCCTTGTGCCCAGCTCTGCCCTTCTCTGGCTGCCATGAAGTGAGAGAACTTCCTCATCACACTCTTCCACCCTTGCCTTGGGGCCAGCTGACCATGCCCTAAGCCAGGAGCTAACTTTCACCTCTCCTTCTTTAGGTCGTGGGTGAGGGTATTTTGCTCCAGCCATGGGAGAGTCACTGAGACACTGACCAACTTGGTTTCCCTCTTAGGTCAAGCCCCATCTCTGCTCATCCTTTAATGACACTGCTCGGATCCAGCATCCTGCGTATGGCCCTGGAAGCATGAGAGCTGGTTTTCCTCATCGGATTTCTTCCTCTTCACAGAGCTGACTAGGACATTCCTCTGTTTCCCTGAATTATGCCCCCTATGAAATGTGTAAGTCTCACTCCCAGAACCTATGCAAGTTACATCCTATGACCAAGGTGGCTTTTTAGATATGAGCAAATTAAGAGATGGGAGGTCACTTTGGATTATCTGGGTAAACCCAGTGATGCCCAGGATCCTTCAAAGCAGGATGCGGGAGGATCAACGCCAGAAAAGGGAACGGGGCCACAGGTGCAGAGACAGCAATGGCACAGTCACAAGCTAAAGACTGCCAGTATAGTGCCTTTAGTGGCAGAGAGAGAGAGAGAGAAAGAGAGAGAGAGAGAGACAGAGAGAGAGAGAGAGAGAGACAGAGAGACAGAGAGACAGAGAGACAGAGACAGAGACAGAGAGAGAGACAGAGACAGAGACAGAGAGAGGGCGCCAGTATACTGCCTTTAATGGCTTAGAGAGAAAGAGAAAAAACAGATTAGATCCTCCTTGGATCCTCCAGAAGGAACACAGTCCTGCTGACTTCTTGATTTTATTCTTGTAAAACTCACTTCAAACTCGGATCCTTGATAACCACAGAGCATCACTTCATGTTCTTTTAGGCCACTAAGTTTGTAGTAAGGTATTGCAACAGCAATATGAGCGTCCTCATTCCTTAAAAGACAAATACCAAACTCCAAGGAGACAGAGGTGCCCCAAGCCGACATCTCCACCTCGTTTCCCGTCCAAGCTCCCGGCCTTGGAACATGCTGCTCCCTTGAACGAAGATACTTTGGGCCCCCTTCGTTGCCAGGAGAACCTGTTCATCACACTCCAGCTCTGGGGGCTGGGGATATAGCTCAGTGGAATAAGCGCTTGCCTAGCAAGTGCAGGGTCCTGAGTTCAATCCCCAGTACCGCAAAAAAAAAAAAAAAAAAAAAACTCCAGCTCCGAAGCCATCCTCCCTGTCAAACCTTCCTTACACTCTGTTGTCACGTGGCATTCCACACAAAGGTTTTCAGCACTGACTGCATCTCACAGTAACTCTGTTACTGTGACTGTTTCTCTTCCCCTCCCCTGCATCCTCAGGGAGGTACCAGCCTAGGTGAGACCAAGACAGAGAGGACCCCACAAAGAAGATGTGATGAAAGATGATGGCTGTGAGGAAGGAAGTTCTTGCTCTCTCAGCTGCTGGAGAGTGGGACGGATGGAAGGACGGAGGCAGGACTGCTGGCAGCAGGACTGGTGGGGCAGGGATGTCAGATACATCCCTGACAGCTCCAAACTTCACGTGTGCTGAAGGCTGAGAGGGCCTGCTGAGAGCCACCCGAAGGCCCGTGCCCATTAAAGCAGTGAGTCTCAAACACAGTCCCAGAGACCAGAAGCACCCAGAGGAACACAGCCCCAGTGACCATGGTGCAAATGCATACTCCCAGGTCCCAGCTCCCACCACTGGTAAGAAAAACCCTAGAGAAGGAGCCCAGAAGTCCTTCTCAAAACCTCCACACACTCCAAAGCCCACTGAAGTTTGTCAACCATTCTTGTAGGGGCAAGAGATGCCCAAGGATGAGAGAGTGAAAGGTGACCTCTAGAAAGGGGGACTCTAGATAGGCCTCTTCCCTGCACTAGTGTACTATGGCCACCATAACAAGTACAAACAGGCCTGGAGGCTTCACATGTATTTCCTGTCTCATAGTTCTGGAGGCCAGAAGTCCAAGGTCAAAGTTTTGGCAGGATAGGTTTCTTCTGGAGGCTTCTCTGTACTTTCCAGAGACTTCCCTCTCTCCATGTGCACAACTCTGTCCAGACTGTCCTTGTCGTAAGGATGCCACCATGTTCTACATCCCAGAGCCCATTCTAACTTACCTGCCTCTTCCAAAGCCTTTTCTACAAATATGGCACATCCTGAAGTACCAGGAGGTAGGATGTCAGCATAAGAATTTGGGGAGCACACAATTCAGGCCACAACCATCCCCAAGAATTAAAATCATGCTATGTGAACAACTTCAATCTGCCTGTCGATGACAAGTGACACATATTTAAGGAACCAACTGAGCAACTCATCTTCATGTTCTTCTCCATCACCACCACCATCCTCATGTGTGAAGGGCAGAGCTTCCCAGGCATAAGCTGGGGTAACCAGGGCACTCAGGATATCAACTCCTCAGTGCTCAAGGCTGCTGGAACAGGACCCGGGGAACATCTCCCCTGGACCCTGTGGCTGTTCCACCTTTACCCCAGTGTGCTGTTTTCAGAAATGCCATCATTTGATACGCAGATCACAATGTGAGAAGGTGTAGAGATGATAGGAACCACTCCCCGTGACGCCTAAGGGGCATAAGTAAGAGCACTTTGCAAAAAGCTTGGATACACACCTAGCATGAGGCACACCTGCCAAGGAGAATGCCCAATGAATGCTTCTGTGGCCATCGTCACCATCATTGCTGCTGTCGCACCTCACAGGACCACTGACCTCCTCACCAGGCACCACACCAACAGCTCAAGGTACAACAAGCCAGTGGCAAGGGCTCCATTTCACAGAGAAGTCAAGTCACACCCTCAAGCCACACAGCTGGCAGGTGGGGGTGCTGAAAGCTGTCTTGCTCACTCCCTTTGGGGTCCAAAATGGAACAGGGACCAAGGGACCCCAGCTGGGAGAATTCAGCTCATATATGAAGCAGCGATTTTCAAACTCGACTGCACACTGGAACCACCCAGAAAGCTTTCAAAGCTTCCAGTGCTCCTAAAATCCAGAGTTTCCCATTGAATGGGTCTAGCGCAGTGCAGCCTGGGTATTAGGGTTTTTCGAACTGTCCCAAGGGCTTCCCAAGTGGGCCACCCACTAGGGACAGTGTGTTCTGTGTGACAGCCACAGGATGTTGTCTCTCTATATGTTGAAATTTAACACCTGGCTTTCAATCTTTCTGAATTCAAACCAAGAGATGAAAAAGTAAAATAATTCAAGTAGCACCCTGAGCAATAAAAATTTTGGCAAATGATAAGATCTGACATAAAAGGGGAGAAAAAGAGCATTTTTAGGAAACTTACGTGCCAGAAGCAAATGTCTTGACTAAAAATACATTCCCCGAGTTCCCGACAAGTGGATTCCACAGTGAAACGATAAAGGCGAAGCCTGTGAGCCAGTTGCCTGACTGCTCAACTTCCTGGTCTTCACAGATCCTGCCCCCTACTGGGGGCCAGGGAGAAGGGCTGGGTTACAGAAGCTGCAGGGTCCTGTAGATGCTCCAAACTCGATAGGACACGGCCCATCATTTGGTGGGACGGGCCGCCAACCAGAGGGCACTTCTTGACATTGTCTCCTGTGTCTTCTCTTCCTATGTAGGGAGCCTTACTTTTTCTGCATAGCTCATCACAATGTTTTTCTCCTCTTTCTCTTCCTCTTTCTCCTCCTGCTTCCTTCCCTCCTTCCCTCTTTCCCTCCCTCCCTCCAATATCGGGGAATGAGCCCAAGGCTTCCCATTGAGCTACATCCCGGCTCTTTATTTTGTGTTTTGAGACAGGGTCTTGCTAAATTGCCTAGGCTGGTCTCAAATTTACAGTCTCCTTGCCTCAGCATCCTAGAATGCGGGGACACAGGCATGAGCCACTATGTCAGGCTGCCCATCACAATTCTGGGCATTACCAGCAGTCAGGAGGAAATCACCTTGGGCCATTTCCACTGTGGCTTTGGGACTGTCACCAAAGCCATACAGAGACAAGCCAAATCCTTCCTGTGCAAGGGATCTCTGTAAATATCCAGTGGCAGTGACCCCAGAGCTGAGGATGTAGCTCAGCGATGCAGCACTTGCCTAACACGCATGAGGCCCTGGGTTTGAACCCCAGCACCACAATAAAATAAAATACGAGAACGCCCCTAGCCCTTACTGCTAAGACCTCACCATCATCTTCTCTTAATATTTGCTATCTTCATCTTAGTGCTTCTTCTATAGGACAGTACAGTGGATAGAGGGTCCCCATCTCTCTATATGAACTTTGATTTGTTAATGTCCCTGCTTGTGACAAAAAAATGGAGCCATATGAACCAGAATAAGCCATAAACAATACCAAAAATACAAAATTTTACAAAACGTAGTAGGGAATTGCACTGGATGTTGTATTACATAATGTTATCTTCACATTAGTTATCACATAAACATTAAAGGAAACACCAAATTATAGAGAAGATAGTAGGGAATTAGCACTGGATGCTGTATAAAGTTATTTTCACTTCTGTTAATACAAAAATGATTGAGGAAATACAAAATTATAGAGAACATAGAAGGGAATTAGCTCTGGATGCTGTCCTACATAGTGTTACCTTCACATTTGTTACTCAGTTACACAGATGATGGCCCATTTGATCATTCAATTTTCTCCTCTCTCATCTCTGTTGCCCTAGCACTCAATCAGTCTTCTTCCCTGTGATAATAACTGTATTCCTGGGTTTATCTATACCCCTGGACTCTCGCCTTGGGAAGAGATATAGCTGCCTCAGACTATACTATAACATACACAGGTGTATACAAACTGCCACGGTCGGAGGTGGAAGAACACCTATGCTCACAGCGCACCGCCCGGCTCCGCCCCATCCCCGTGCTATGGGTGGGGGCAGGTCCAGTCCATGGGGCACCCTCAGCAGGGCCCACAGCAGAGCAGCCACAGGGCCCACAGCGGAGCAGCCGAGGGGCCCACAGCGGAGCAGCCCCGGAGCCCACTGCAGGGAGCAGCCGCGGGACCCACAGCGGAGCAGGCATGGGGCCCACAGTGGAACAGCTGCAGGGCCCACAGTGGAGCAGCTGCAGGGCACGTGCCCCCGTCGGGGCACCCTCGGTGACCCGTTCAGCTCTGTACCGTTGCCTCGATGCCAGAGGCCCTTTCTTCTCCTCCTCTCTCCTCCTGATCTCCAGTATTACCATTCCCCACCCCTTGCAGCTGGGCATTGGACGAACTTACGATGCTTGGTATAAGGGCTTGAAATCTCCCCGGCCCGTTCTCACTGTGTTATTTCAGGGTATGAACTGAGTTTAAAGATCAGTTCTAGAATAGAGTTGGGAGTACTTTCTCAGGTCTGCTGTATAGAGTATGTTGTTGTTTTTCAGACTCCCGGTCTGCTGTCCCTCATCCAATTTGTTGCTATGGGTTCACACAAGGTCCACATGTGCAAGCTGTAAGGAGACCCTCTTGGCACTCACATTAATAGTTTGGGGTGAGTCCTGGAGACCGTGGATTCATCCCATTGTTGCCAGGAACAGGCGGTGCTTGCTCAAGCCACTGAGACTCAAGGTGCTCCCAGAGAGAGTTCAGGGTGGGAGCTGAGTCCTGGCAACCCAGTTCATGCTTCCTGCCTGATGTTGGAATGAGAAGGGCACAGAGCCATGCAATCCACCTCCATTTGTATCTCCCTCCAGTTTCCGTGCTGGAGCCCCTGTTTGCTCCTCACCCGGATCCCTGGGAGCCGCAGCGGCTCGCCGCCGAGGTTCCCTGCTGCTCTCCACTGGTAGCCACTCACCCAGCGGAGAGGCAGGGTACCACCGCCTCGAGGCAGGTGCAGAGCCGGGCATGGTGGGCTGTGTACTAGTTGCACTGATTCTCTCCAGGAGCTCATCAGGAAGTTTGCCACAGGGTGGGGGTTCTGCCCTTGTGGCTGTTGTAACTTCTCATTCTCACACTGGGTTCGACAACTGCTCCCGACCGCCACTGCCTCTTTTCCTGGCTGCGCCCTCCCCTCTCCAGCCCTGGACCAGCTCTCGGAACTCCGCTCTCCCCTGGCCGAGTCGAGAGGCTTCCGTGAGCATGGGCCTCCGAAGCTGAAGCTCTTTCCCTTCTGTCCTTCACATGTTGCTATATTCCTATATTCCTTTGTCTAAGTGGCATTCCTACGGGAGGTTCTCTCTCTGCTGCCTACCCGGTCGCCATCTTGAAGTCCTCTTGTAAAATTTATTTAGTTATTTGTTTCTTTCTAATGAATTGACCATTACATTTCTAAAGTTCTGAAATGGCCAACAGCTCATAGAAAGACACCATTTTAGGCTCCTGCTTGAAACCAACAGCTTCAGAAAACTGCTGGCCTTGATTCAGGGCCATGACACCACCTTCTAAGCACTGGTCTCAGATGAGACCTGAGCAGAGGGGCCAGTGTTTCCTCTTACCTATAGCCCTCTAGGGTAAATACGTAAGCTGCGGAGGGACACTCTCTTTACATGAACCCTAGTTTTGCCACCTGATTAACTAGATAATCCCGGGTAACTGGTGCAACTTCTCAACTCCTTAAGCATGCCATAGAGACCCTCCTATATAAGACTTAAAATATGACACAACCACCATCCCCTTCCTTTAAGCAGCACAGAATCTACGAGTTGTGATGGATGTTGTAATTTCTTAAGTGTTCAGTATTACAGTCAAAGACACACTGCCATTAAAGTTCCTCAAAATATTCTGACGCCTTGCTTTGATGTACACTTTCCCATCTTCCTGGCCACTTTCTGAAGCAGTTCTGGGAGTCGTCTCTTCTAAGAGTATACAGCTGCCCTGTCGCAGCTGCCTCTTTGTCCTGGATTGATTTGAAACATTTATCTTTCATGGTCCTTTTGACTTTATGAAAGAGCCAGAAGTCTCGTGGTACCAGATCCAGTGAATAAGGTGGATAAACACGACCACCGTGTTTTCAGGAGCCGCCTCTCCACTGGGCAGCACTCAGCAGCAGCACTAGCTGTACTTGGTATCACAGCTGGTAAAGACACTCAGGAAAGAGGACGCCCAGAACTGCTGCAGAAAGCGGCAAGAACAATGAGCTAAGTGTGTCTGAAGCAAAGGAGTATTCTGAGGAGGATTCATGGCAATATGTCTTTTACTATAATAACTATTTTATTTAAAGTAGCCTGTCTTTCAATCACTCCTTGAAATATGACGCTGACATTCTGACCACCTTCAAGTAGCAAAAAGCAAACATACACAAAACAGGAAAATGAAATCCCTCCTCCACAAGAGGCTGAAACAACCTAGGTCTTGCTCAGAGCCCTACAGATGATTCCTGCCTTCTACACTTCCTGTCCCCCAAGACAGTCAGAAGCAGTCATCTCTCCCCAGGTGGGAGCTTTGTGCTCCAACCCTGGCCCCTGAACTCATCTCTAACTCCTCTCTTTCCAGCGATGCCAGGTGTGGGGTCGAAGGCAAGGGCAATACCATTTAGATCCAAGTAGGCAGGGCCCCCTCTCCAGCCTCTTCTCCCATACCCTGAGCATTAGTCTTAAAAATCACACTGCTTCTCACCCTATGGCCTTTTAAGTCAAACCTTTATATATGTCCTTTTGACTTCACATGCCCTTCCCACCCCTCTAGCTCACTTTCTACTTTGCAAATTCTTATGAATATATCAAAATGCAGCATACATATCATCCTCTCTGTAAAGCTCCAAAGCAGAGGGGAGTGCTTTTCTCTAGGCTCCTGTGACCTATGCCTCGGACCTGTCTTACATCAGTTTGCTGTGTTTATCTGCAACATTCCTGGACCTGTATCCATCAGCAGACTGAGAACTTCTGGGGACAGATACAGGTCTCAGTCATTCTTGAGTCCTGGATGTCTAGCAAGGGGCCTGGCAAACGAAGGGTAACAAATTTGTTCAACAGACCACCTTGTGAGCTGGTATTATCAAGGCTTTGTGAAACAAAACACACTTGATTTAAGCCTGATCTGGCTAACTGGAAAGCGTGGAAGAGTTCATGAAGAGTAAAGAGCTCCCCCCTTGGCCACGAGTCAGCTTTTCACTGTGGAATTGCTAGAGTGGTGAATGGCTTCCGATTTGGCAAAGGCAAATGCTCCTTATTGCCACAGATGAGGGGTATCACTGGCCCTTGGAGGGCCCTGTGTTCTAGACCCAGCAAGAAACCCTGGGGAAGCAGGAGGTGACTTGTAGGTGTCAGCTCAGGTAGTTGTGGGGCAGGGGTTGCTTTACATTTCATGATCCATGCATGCATCCTAGTTCCTCAACCAACCACAGGGCACTGCCATGGAAGTAGCAAAGGAAAGCAGTGACCTGGGTTTATGTACACAAAGGGCCAACACAGAGGTGAAATCCAGCTGGTTCCCAGACTCACACATTCTTCCAGTCATCAGACAGCCTATCCATGCCAGGATGCCATGGGAGGTAGTGGTTTATGGAACCCAGAATGCACATAAAATTTACCCACCTGCAACACAATTCTTCCTTGATCCAACTCAGAGTATTCCTAAATCTCACTGTGAGACCCGCCCCCCAGTGAACAAGCTGAGACCTGCAACATCTTCATTTGGTTCTACATTGCTACAGACCCATCTCTAGCTCCTCCTCCCCACAGACTGCAAGGGACCCGGGCAATTCCCAGAGCCCTTGAAAAGGCACTGACTGTGAACACACAGTTACTTTCTTGAGGAGACTGCTAAATGCCAGGCTAAATGCATAAATACTAGTGGAGATATACAGTGCAGAAGCCTTATAAAAACCGTATCAAACCTACAGCTTTTCCACAGTAAATTATATTGACAAGTCATTTCTATTTTTCACTTCTACTTTTCCCCCTTTGATGAATGGGCAGGAGAACTACTGGCTATGTTGGGAAAAATACACTCATCTTCGGAGAAGAAAAATTCATTAGCTAATCCACCTACTTGGAGAATTTATTTCTAAGGCTGAACTTTGGGGAGGTTTTATAATGGATGCCCTGACTAATGGGAAGCATGAATCTGTTCCAGATGGTTAATTACTTTTTATCATTCCTTTTAATAATAGTTAAGGATAATAAGACAAGTGGTGTGAAAAATGAAGATGCAGAATGAATTAAATTCAAGTATCCTGCACCCATTTCCCAAAAAAGAACAGGTTGAAGTTGCATGGTCTTAAAATACCAGCTTTTAAAACTAGTGGAGGTTACAAATTATGAGCTGCATAAAAGAAATTAATTTCTGTGTTCATCAAATAATGTTTGCATAAGTGGTCATGCAAAGGCTGCTCTACTTCCCTGTAGGGATGCTGCTGAAAGGAAATCCCGCAGCATGGAAGGGATGTTTAAAGAGGGTCACTCTTAAAGAAACTCACCCACTTTTGCTTAAAAGGCTTTGTGGTCCCCATGGTGGAAATCTATACCCCTAGCACAAGGTGACAGGACCCCGAAATCCTGGCTACTGTTATCTCCCTAAAATCATCTGTAATACTGAACTGTGAGATCCACTGACTAATACACAGTCACATAAAGTCCACAATTCATGCACATCAGCAAATCTCCGGGCCAACCATGCCATTACCCATGCTGTCCCCCCAACTTACGTCCCTTTCCCAGGCTTCATCACCTTAAATCACCCTAAGCAACCTTTATTTCTCCACAGAAGAAAGAGCTCTTTCCCCTCCCCCTTAGTCTCCAGGGGAGAATCTCTCTTTTTCCCCTTCACCCACATGCGTTAACCACCATGTTGGACTTGAACTGCATATGTGGCATTTGTGTGTCTGTCCTAGGAATCCACAAACAGCTTCAGAGTAGGCAGATGCTAACAGGCTCCTTTCTGCCTCAAGGCTCCCCAAACACAGCTCCATTCTTGGCACGAGATCATTAAATATTTAGTTGCATGGGTGAGTGAAATGGATGGGAATCCATTGACAAAACGCACCACTTGAACACCGTGTGATTCTCCCCACTCTCTGACATCGCCTCTCACAGCTGATGTTGGCAGTGAATGAAACCCGCTCTTGGCAGAAGGCCACTGATATATGTGCTCTCTTTGGGAAGCTCTGGTTTTAAGCCAGAATCTTCCCCTCAGACCAGCAACAGGATAAAAGCAGCAGTGGCCGAGTTGCATCGCTGATTACTGTTTCTAGTGGGCTGGATGACCTGGAGCAATAAAGGGCTCTGTGCTTTGGTTACCTCCTATGTATGCTCTAAAGTGGGTGTTGCAGAAGTCCACAGGGCTATGGGAAGAGCACAGAGGGTCATGTCCCCCTATCCTGAACCATGGTCCTATCTAGGTTTCAAAAACAAAATGCTGGGAGTTTTAGAAAGGTTTTATCTAATCTTTACACATAAGATGTAATACTTTCTGATAGGTCTGGGTCACTACCCTAAATTAACATGTGAATATTTTTGTAGTGATACCTATACAGCATCACACTAAATGGAATAAATAAATACCATAAATAGGCTTGCATCAGTCAGCTTTCTGTTGCTATAGCAAAATAACTTGAGAAAATTAATTTATAAAGAGAAAAAGGGTCATGGTTCTGCAAGTTCCAGTCCAAGACCAGGTGGTTCCCATTGCTTTGGGGGCCTTATCATGGCCAGAGCATTTGGTGAGACAAACCATTCACATTGTGATCCAGGAAGGAAAACAGAAAGAAGCCTGGACCAGGGTCCCATAGTCACCTTAAAAAGACAATGACCTAAGGACCTCCCACTAAGCTCCACCTCTAAAAGGTCCATCACATCTCCAAATACCACCACTCTAGGGACCAACTCTTAAACGCATTCAACATCCAAACTATAGCATGAACATCTTGTTAAGAGTTAGGTTCTGACACCTTTCTCTGCAAATTTCAGAATTGCAACTAAAACATTTTGAACCTATGCTACAATCTCTGAGAAGCTGATTCTTAACGAGCTGAAAACAAGGAGATGATTATTATGGGGTTTGGATCTAAGATATCCCCCAGAAGTCTCATATATTTGGAGATAGAAACTAATTGGAAGAGGCAGGTCACTGGGATCATGACCTAGAAGGGTACATGCTTGTCCCTGGTTTCTTCCTTGTCTCTCTGCTTCCTGTCCAAGACAAGTAAGTAGCTGGTCCTCTTCCATGTCCTTCCATCATGTCAAATCTGACTTGGAGCTAGATAACCATGGACTGAATCCTCTGAACTGTGAGCCAAATTAAACCTCTCCTCCTTCACATGGTGGGAGTCAAGAATGCTGTCCTAGCAATTGAACAGCTAACTGTACAAGGATACTGGGTCTGACCATAATTAATACACACAGTGGCAACAGCATCTGCCCAAGGGATAATGTCCCATGTGGGAAGGGAAAGGTACCCTGGACAGATGAGCAACTCCAGAGGCTGGAGGAGACACCACAGCACCTTCTGGTTGGCACTGTTCACAGCCTATGGCTGAACCATACACTTGACACGTGCCTAGGCAGTGATTATACCGATGCTAAGGCACAGGTTTAATAAAACACAGGCTAGTCTCATGGGAAAGAGGCTTAAAGATTTTTGCAAAGGGAGGAGGGCTGGTATGGCGAAAACAAGCCAACAACTACACAGAACAGAATTGACAATTTTTCTACTATTGGGAGCTTGTCTTCAACTCTGTACAAGGTGAAAACATTGACAATCTAATACAGGTCCAACAAGATAAAGAGAAATTATCAGGAAGATTATTGACATATGGGTACAGGTTGGCTGCCATTAACAGTTAACAGTTACCTCACGGATACATTATGTTTACACCATTAGAATGCATTGGAAGGCAAGATGCAAGATGACATTTTTAAATGAAACACACAAAAATGGAAGAAAAATCTCTGCACTGTTGTCAGTCATATTTAACACTGAACTAGACAAAATCTGAGTAGCTTCTAAATTTCCCCCAAACTAAATGATAAACATTTGGATTCTCCTTTAAGATTCCTTACTCAATAGCAAGAGATCAGAAGACATACTGGAGAAATGCTGGTGCTTTCAAACTGCAGCAAACATAGCTGAATTATTACACAGAGAGCAATTTGGCAAGAAATTAAATGTATTTCTTTGTCAGTGAATACCTTTAGAAAACATGGGCGATGACTGGAGGAGAGAAACTTGAAAAAGATTCACGCAGCACCCTTGCTGTGCTCAGACATGGAGGGTTTTCACGTTCCTGCTAAGTTGTTTGCTACATTTAGTCTTCAGGATGACACACAGAAAGTACTATTTTTGTGAGTCAATTAACAAAAGATTTACAGTAGATTTACGTTCTGAATTAAACGACTTCTCAAATGAAAACCTTGTTCCAGGGGGAAACTGTCTAGTGTCGCTCTTGATGAAATGGCTGTTTTCCTTGAAATAAAAACAAGGTTTTAGGGCAAGGTTACAATAATGACAGCAAACTGAAATTCATTCATTCCATTTTTCCTGGCAAGTTACTCTCGCAAAGGGCACAAATGGCTCCAGGATATCAATCATAAAAACAGAGATATTTAAAATGTAGCCAGAATTCTACAGAATAACTTTAATAAAATGGGCAGTGACCTAAATCTGCAAATACCCAGAAATTTTTTGGTTAACTCTCTGTCAACCTAAAAGTTGCACATACAAAAATAAATTATGCAACATTTTTTTTGAAGTTCAGAGTGAAATGACTTGTTCTCAGAAGATAGGTACCTATCAAGAAAATATGATATTGTTGGAATATCAAGAAGCAGATATTGTTGGAAAAAGTAAATGTGTTTTATTTGTTCCCTCTGGTAAAGGTGACATTTTTAACAATATTTGAGAAAGCAACACTTTCCAAAAACAAAAGAACCAAAAACCATGCACTGTTGGAGAGGCATTCTGAAAATGGATGTTTAGAAACATTTCATGATTAATGATTTGTGGCTGTAATTTGATTTATAAAAACCCAGATGCATACACTTGAAAAACTTGGAAACAAATTTTTCCAGCCTTTGAAACATCCTCCAAATGAAGTTTCAGCAGGTTTTAAACGCATTTGTTAAAAATATTGAAATGCAGACAGACGGCTCGATCCCTCCCGCCCCCCGACCCGGCGCAGTTCTACGGCGACTCCCGACAGAGAGCGGCTTGTCAGCGGCGGAGACGCCCGGCGGTCCCACGTTTCGCGCGTGTCGGGCGAGCCGCGCGGGAGAGAGGGATTTGCTGGGTCCTAGCGCCCCGAGAGTACAGACGGCTCGATCCCTCCCGCCCCCCGACCCGGCGCAGGTCTCCGGCGACTCCCGACAGAGAGCGGCTTGTTAGCGGCGGAGACGCCCGGCAATCCCACGTTTC